>CAJHQP010002614.1:0-82229 GCA_905132765.1 Moricandia arvensis
TCTTGTATCTGCTATTAAAGACAATGGAGTCCCTGAGGACTATCTGTTTTGTAAGCTCTTCAAGTACTCACTTGCCGGAGAGGCTTCACATTGGCTTAAGCAGCTACCACCAGGATCTCTGACATCCTGGACAGACATCAAGAATGCGTTCCTGCGCAATTTCTTTGATGACGCACGAGCCGAGGACTTGAGAAGCAGAATTGCTACATTCACACAAGAACTTGGAGAATCATTCAGAAGCTCTTGGTTCAGATTTAAGTCTTACAAGAGAGACTGCTCACACCACGGTATCAAAAAGGTGCAAGTACTTAGCACCTTCTTCAGAGGTATTGATCTATGGTACCATATGGATTTAGACACATCTAGTGAAGGGAATTTCAGCACTAGGAGTCCAGAAGAAGCAACAAGGCTTATTGAGAACTTGGCGTCTAGCAATTAATAGCACCAAGAACACTGATTATGAGAGGAAGAAATCAACTCCATCCTTGAGCAAAGAGCAGATAGATGAAGTCAAAGCAAAGCTAAACAGTGTTAAGAAGTTTATTAGGAAGCATGAAGTGAGAGCCATGGAAGAAGAAGAAGAAGATGAAGATGTGATTTTTGTTAGTGGAAACGGTTTCCAGAGACAAGGAAATCAAGGGTACAACATAAACTCCTACGGTGGCAACATAAATAACTACAACCATAGTTCACAGCAGTAGAGGCCCAGTAACAACAAAGGGACCTTCGGATCTTCTTATCAGAACCCATCTCTAGAGACTCATGAGAGCAAGTTAGAAGCTATGGTTGATAGAACATTGGAGCAGCAGCATCAGATGATTGTTAATTTCAATGGAAATATAGATGATCTGTACATCAACCTCAACACAAAGTTTGAGACTCCCAGCACTTATGTCAAGAAATTAGAGAATCAAGTAGTCTAGACAAGTGAGGCCATTCAGAGATATGAGACCATGATTAAGGAGAAAGGGGAAGCCATTCAGAAACACCACGTCAATGCATTGATAGGTGATGATTTCTGGCAAGAAGTGAAGAGAGAACAGCTCCAAGAGGGAGATTTCCGAGTAGTAAGTGCTATGTCCTTTGGCAGTTCGCACTGGTGTCGATCGACACCCACTTCTGAGCATCGATCGACGGAACCCTTAGAGTCTGTAGCTTTGTGTGAGTCTTCGAACATCGATAGACGTCGAGATATCAACATCGATCGATGGTCTTCAACAGCAAAACCAATTCGTCTACCAAGTCTTAATGCAAGCTTGTTTGTCAAACATCCGAGTAAGGAGACTCCATAACAGAACGCTGATACACCTGAACCAATGATAGTTGATAAGGAAACAAAAAGACACCCCAGGAGGAAGCAGAAGATTCCCAAACATCTGCGCAGAGAAGCAAATGACAAAGAGATGGATGGCTTTGCCAAAAGAGTATTTAAAATTCCTTTAGATACTTAATTTGATGAAGTGTGCTATACTTATAGATTGTGAATCTTTTTCAAAGAATCCAAGGAGACAGATGAGGAAATATAGTGTATGTTCAATGGCCTCAGAGAGAAGCTGAAGAAGAGGATCACTCTCAAGAAGAAATGTGACCCTGGGAAGTTCGTGATTCCATGTTTTGTCAAATGCCACAAGTATCACAATGCCCTCTGTGATACTGGATCAACAGTCATCATCACGCCTAGAGTTATGGCAGAGAAGCTGAGCCTGAAAGTGGAGCCTTCCAGTGATTCATTCACTTTTGCGAATTGTTCCAAAGTGAATCCATGAGGGATAGCCAGAGACATCCCAATGGAGATTTGCAACGCCTTATTCCTAGTAGACTTCCATGTAATGGATATAAAGACTGACTAGAACTCTTCCTTACTCCTTGAAAGAGCATTCATGGCCACAGTGGGAGCTATCTGCGACATGAAGACAAACATGTTGTATTTATCCTTGATTGATCCAAATAACTTCGATGAACCTGTTAAAGTCAAGAACAAAGCTACTCTGATAGAATTGGGTGATGATCCAGGTTTAACTGCTACATGCTTTTGAAATTACGATGAAGAGGAGGATTCTGCAGAGACATCATCGATCAATACCCCACCCTTGGTATCGGTCGACGACAGCTACATACAAAACCTGCATGAAATTCACCCTTCAGAATTGATCGATACCCAACTTCAAAAATCGGTCGACGGTCATGCCACATATCATAACGAAGAAGACAGTGCAGAAGACATAGTCTACATTGGACACCAATCCGCGAGATGGCTAGCCCAGAGTACGGCACTTCTTATTTTGAAGAAGAAGCAAACGAGTATCGTGCTCTTGCACTAGAGGGGGCTGGAAATTTCAAAGGCTCCTATGGAAATTTGAATGCGCCAACGATCGACGGTGCCCCAATACCCTTGATCAATGCTAATCCGGAAGGATACAATAGGGATTATGGTTATTTCAGACCATATGAGTTGGAATTATGAGGGACCCATATGGATATGCACGAGAAATGGATGGAAGACTTCTCAATGTATCCATGGAGGATATAGCCAGTGCCGGTACGGACTCGTCCAGTGCCTAAAGCGGTTCAAAAAAATATTGACCACGTACTATAACTAAAATTTACTATATTTAACTATATAGACAAAATTATATCAAATATTGTTAAAACTAAAATTATTTTCAAAAGAAAAATAATATCAAAGTCTGCTTTTTTTCCCTTCCTATTTAGAGTTTTTTGGGTGATTTTCTAATACAATTTTTAATAGTATTTTTTACAAATCCAAAGAAAAAAACAAAAAATATTTAATTTATAGATAGAGTAAAACATATAGTTAAATATGTTAACATCAAATTCACAAATTTGTTTGTTTTTGGAGAGACTTAGAAAATATTAAAAAGATAGAATAGTTTTAAATATTTTTCTTCAAAAATTCCTAACCAAATTCGAAAAAAAAAGAAATAAAGGCTGACTTATTCCTATAAAACTTAATCACTGTGAAACAATGAAACATGACCAAAAGATAATTCAAGTTATCTGTTATAATCTGTCTTATTCACATAGCTATTTTAGGAAAATAAAAGCTAAAAAGAAAGACAGATGTAGAAGATAAATTATCTTTGATAAACCTATATAAATAATTAAGGTTTTTTTATTACATTATTTATCTAATAAAATATTATTTAATGTGATATACATAGCAAAAGAGTTAAGTAGTTTGAACATGTTACCAGATACAAGTCTTCCATGCTTTGAATGTATAAATGTGTTATTCTCAGAAAAAAAATTATTATCACCAAAAAAAAAAGAAAAATAGAATGTAGTCTTCGAACCTGGATGAAGAGCACATAAGGAGCAGGTTTCAACATTTGATATTTGGAGCGCCTAAAGCCTGAGCTTTATGGGCTTTAGTCCTGGACCGGCCCTGACCGTAATCCATCCACCCGGTACAAAAGCCATTACTCTGTATCCATTACTCTTTATCCCTCCATCCCTCCCTCCCTCTCAGCAAATGCGGATTATAATCAAAATAACCAAAACAGATACTTCACTGCCATAGATTAAGATTTTTCAACGGAGGCTTACAGTTTTGGTTGGAATTAAGTTTAGACGTAGCTTTTTAGCTATTTTATATAGGAGGAGAATCAAGTGGAAGTTGGAAACTGGAAGAAACCATAAATAAGGGAGTAGAGCAAAGGGCATAATTGACTGATCAAGAGGGGGTGAAGGTAATGGTGATTGCAGAGAACGAAAGAGCAAGTGGAAGAGACGGAGTGATGCATCTGAGATGAGATTTTGGCAAGCTGGGCTCGACATGGGCCATGATTTATTCTATTAAGACCACACGGAAGGCCCAGTTTCCTCTTCAATCGACAAAGCTGTTATGACGTGGCAGCATACTATTCTCTTATTGGTTGATATTTCAGTCCGACGTGGATAGCTTAAAAAGCTTCCCTTAATCCCTTTTATACATCCTCATATATATTAACTAGATTTTACACTTCCCGCTAGTTTGTTTTTAATATTTAGTTTAAATTTATAAATAATAATAATTTGTATAACTTTATTTCTATGAAAATGTTTAGAATATGATGTTTTTTTTCTACTTATGTTTGTCTATAAAATTCTTCTATTTAGTTTGTTTACCTTTTAGTACATATATATATATATATATATATATATATATTATAATTTGTGATTTAACATAGTTATGCTCCCTCGTTTCCGAAAAGATCCATGTTTTAAAAAAATCATTTTAGAATGATATATTTTTACATTTTCAATGCATTAATTAATGGTAAATTGTAAACTACAAAACATGTATTAAAATCTAATTGTTTAAAACATATATGGAATAGTTAACTACGGAAAATAATGCATTGGTAACTAAAATTTTATACGTTTTCTTAATAAGTGTGAAAATTTTAAAAAATAGATTTTTTTTTTGAAAACATGGAGTATTACTTAAGAATTGTTTTTTACTTTTTAATTGCTAAAGAGATCTCTCAATAGATATAAAGTACAAATATTGTAAATATTTTTATTATACATTTTACCTATCTTTTTATTTGGATGACATAAGAGATTAATCTGTATGCATAGTATTTAATTTGCTTTTTATTTAGCAGAAATTTAAACTGAATGTGTGATTATTATATATTTATTATGTGCAGATATGTATTTAAAATAATTTTGGAAATTTGCTAAATATACCAATTTTCTTGTACCTTATTTCATTTTACCTTAACCAACTTTACCATTAAAATTTAATAGGCAAAATACAATTATACCCCTAACTAATTAAACCTAAAACTACTCTATTTTTCCTCATGATTTCTTCAAATCTCAGATCCACCAAATTGAACGATATCTGGTGATCAAATTCGATGACATTTGACGATGCTGACGAGTTCTCCGGTGATATTTGACATCGCTGACCAGTTCTCCGGCGAGATTTGAAAAAGACTACAAGCTCAAACAAACAAGACGATCTCTCTGGCGAACGCTACCAAATGTGACAGGATAATTGATGGTGATCGTCATCTCTTTCTTTAATTTTAGCGTGATTTCTCAAAAAAAAAATTTCTGGGAAGAGAGACGTAGATTTTCTCATGAAGTTTTGAAATTTAAATTTTATAAAACCTTATAAATGATGAACGTAGTGCTTATGTATTATCATTTTATGTTATATCTTGTTGATCCTTCCTGCTTTGAGTATTTTTGTGTTGAATATAATTTTTTTTCTTCCCTGATCCCCATATTCTTATGATGATGTTATGATGATCAAAATATGTCTATATGTGGAGCATGGAAACTAATAAATGGAATTCACTGGGATTTCATAGTTGATGATGAATGAGGATCTTCTTTTAGTATGATTCATGAAGATATCAGCTAGAATAATTTGATAGGGGTTGTTTTAGAAGATTTTGGAATTCATGACAACATAAATATCGTAAATCTTAGCTATGTCTTACCTTCAAGATAAAAAATTGGTACAAAAGAGCTTCCTCCAATATTTATTAGGAATGATCGTCAAGTAACATCATATATGAACAAACTTCAAGATAATTGAGGCTATGTGTAACCATTAAGGTAACTACATGAAACTTTTTGCTAACTTTTTTGTTTATAAGAGTTATAAGTTATTTTACAAGGTAATATGTAGTACTCAGGATTTGCTTATTACTGGAAATATGCCCTAATAGTATTTCTTACAACCTTACATTTATAAGACCTTATAAAAATAATTGTGTATTTCGGAGGATCATTACCACAATTAATTTTATCCAACAAAATAACTTTATATATAGAGATTCACATTAGCTTTATGTTTTTTTTATAATGTTTCATAGAAGAACTCAATTATCCCAATGATTGTGTCAATTATGATTCAGACATATGATGAAGTTTTAATTACTCATGATTAGCCTATTACTAGAAATAGTAATCCTCTTGAAGTATTTATTACAACATTTATATTTATAAGGCATTATAAAAAACTGTAAAATCTTATATATTTAGTTTTATGTTTTTATTTTTCAGAGGGAAACACAAATATCACCAATATACATGTTTCATGTTTTTGTTTTAGAGAGGATTAACTCGAAGAGACCTGTTGTATATGGATTTGAAAAGTAAAAAAAATCATCTTTTCTATTCAGAATTCTTGTCTCCATTCCTATTCAATTATTGGTTGAAGTCGAAAGAGAGTTAAAATGATGAAGAAAGTTGAAAATAAAAGTAATTTCTTGAGCCATATAAAAGAGACAAGGCACGTGTTTTACTGAAACATATAAGAGAGACATATGCTTTTATAAGTGGTTATAATATGTAAACCAATTCGTATTTACTATTTGAAATCTTTTTACTGCAATTTATTTCTATAGCAGGCCCATGTATTTTTATGGGTTTTATGTAATATCTATATATCATTTTATAAGTCTTGATTAATTACATTAACACATTTATAAGCATTTACAAAAATTTTATCAGTCTTAGATATTATTATTTTTTGATTAAAAACTTTTATCACTGAATTTATAACTCTTTATAAACTCTAATAATTGAGTTTTATAAGGCGTTAAGTGATTTTAAATCCTTATACAATCTATAATACATATCTCTTTCATACATTATACATCTTTTATAACACTTTATAAACTCTTATAAATTCTTTACATAAGACATTTCTAAATCCCAAATCATTGTTTATTAATTTTCATAAATATTAATGCTGGAAAATTATTATATAATGCTTAAAACTAATATTTCATATAGCTTTATAATCCTTGATAAATTGTTTTATATAGATTTATAAGTCTTTATGAATTATTTATAGACCTTTATAAATCCTAAATCTTTGTTATATTAACTCTTATATCTGAATTATATAATTTGTTTATATAATATTTATAAGCTTCGGCTAATTACTTACATAAATCTTTATAAATCTTAAAGAGAAATTTCTTAGGATGACAATTTTTAGTCTTTTTCACCAAGAGAGTCTCCAGATAGGAAAATTACAAAATATGTTTCATTAAAGGGTAAATATACATTTATATCCTTAGGATTAACTAATTTAGACTTAGGTTTTAGAGTTGAATGGTGGGGTTTTAGGGACATGATTTAGTAATAGTAAGAAGCTTAAAACAATATGTCACATAGTCTTTTGAACATTTACTTTCTATCCTATATAAATTTATAAGCCTTTATATATTATTTAGAGGCCTTTATAAAATTGTATTTACAGATTTATGAGCCATTTTGATTAAAAACTTTTATCACTGATTTTAGAACACTTTATAAACTCTTATAACTGAGTTTTATATGGGATTATAAGTGCTTTTCATAAATTCTAATACATTATTTTTTATAAATCCATATACAATATAATATGAATCTATAATACTCATCTCTCTCAGACATTATACATTTTTATAACACTTTCTAAACTCTAATAAATTCCTTACATAAGACATTTCTAAATCCTACAGAATTTTTATTAATTTTCATAAATATTAATGCTGGAAAATTATTAGATAATGCTTAAAACTAATATTTTATATAGCTTTATAAGCCTTTTTAAAATATTTTACATAGATTTATAAGTCTTTATGAATTATTTTTTAGTCCTTTATAAATCCTAATTCTTTGTTATATGAACTCTTATATCTGAATTTTTATAATTTGTTTATTTAAAATTTATAAGCTTTGCCTAATTAATTTACATAAATCTTTATAAATCTTAAAGATTTTTTTTTCGGATAACAATATTTAGATTTTTGACTAAGAGATCCACCAGTTAAGAAAATTAAAAAAAAAATTTCATTAAAGAGTAAATATACATTTTTTTGACATGAGTAAATATACATTTATATCTTTAGAGTTAACTATTCTAGACTTAGAGTTTAGAGTTGAAGGGTGGGTTTTGGGGACAAGGTTTAGTAAGAGTAAGAAGCTTAAACCAGTATGCCACATGGTCTTTTGAACATTTACTTTCTATCTTATATAAATTTATAAGCCTCTATATATTATTTAGAGGCCTTTGAAAAATATTTCTACAGATTGATGAGTCATTTTGATTAAAAAACTTTTATCACTGATTTTATAACACTCTATAAACTCCTATAACTGAGTTTTATAAGGGATTATAAGTGCTTTTAATAAAATATAATACATTACTTTTTTATAAATCCTTGTACATTATAATATGAATATATAATACATATCTCTCTCATACAATGTACATTTTCATAACACTTTATAAACTCTAATAAATTCTTTGCATAAGACATTTCTAATCCTAAATCATTGTTTATTAATTTTCATAAATATTAATACTGTAAAATAGTTAGATAATGCTTAAAACGAACATTTTATATAGCTTTATAAGATTTTATAAATTAATTTATATAGATTTATAAGTCTTATGAATTATTTTTAGTCCTTTATAAATCCCACTTCTTCGTTATATGAACTCTTATATCTGATTTTTATAATTTTCTTATATAATATTTGTAAGGTTTGTCTAAGTACTGTATAAATGCCAATATGCCACGTGGTATTTTTAACATTTAGTTTCTATCTTATATAAATTTATAAGTCTTTCTATATTATTTATAGGCCTTAATAAATTTTTTTGCACATTTATGAGTCATATAATTTATAAATAGGCCTAACTCGATTGATTTTATAAGAGTATAAACCATTTTAATAACGTATTATAAATTTATTGAAATACAAATTTACCTATTAACGCTATAAATTAAATCAGAGTCATAAGTCCAAGCCATAAACTCATTCAGAATTCTACAAACAAAGTTCACGAAATATGCGTAAAATAGATAGTTGTTCACACATAACTATAAGCAAGTGATAAATTTTTTGTTCATTCTCACATTAGTATTTATTGTAATTCCGAGAAAATATGAACCGCCAACTTTTCTCTGATGTATTCATTTTTTTCTTCAGTTAGCTTTGTCAAGTCAACTATACACATTGCATGACACTCTATCAGCTCCAATGCATAAACTCCACTGTCTTCTATTTGAAGAACCTGAAATAAAAATGTGTTAGTAGTATATTAGGTCTAAGAACATAGGAGACAACTTATAATATGATGATTTATGAATATTTATAAAGCCATAAATGATTTATGGATTCTTGTAATTGATTTATAAACTTTTATAAACCCTAATAAATGACTTATAAACTTTATATAGAGTATATATAATTTTATAGATGTTATATAAACTCTTATAGATGATATATAAATTTCTTATAACTGATATATAGGCTCTTATCAAAGCATAATGTTCATGTATTTCTATAACAAACTTACAAATAATTTAAGATAATACAAGACAAGATTTCTCGAGTTCACACACACACACATATATATATATATATATATATATATGTTGTTTTATATACATATATGATCAATTCTTGTTTAAAGACTTCATTATAAGACCTTGTAAATCATTGAGTTGTACTATCAACAATATCCTGAAACCCAGATTTATAATGGATTATAATGCTGTAAAATGTATTGTTCACTATCCGAAAATAACCATAAATATTAAGATGACAATTCTAAATCAACCTTATTTGTTTTTGGGTAACAAAAGGAATAAAATCCTAAGATTACTTGAACTCAGATTTATAAATAGTTTTTCAAAAACTCAATGTCACTATTGAAACTCTTTCCATTAGATTGAAATATGGAAATGATAAGTCTAAAGTCTAAACCAACCTTCTTTGATTTTGATAACAGAAAGAACAAATCAAAATTACTTGAAACAAACAAAAAATACAAAAATTAGAAACATACTTGTTGCGAATCGTGTAGAGGATCTGATATTTTTGAGATTATGAATTGTGTAGTGTGATTGCTCTTGTCGCCGTCAGCTATGTGAGAGAGAAGACCTTGATCTCGTCACCGGATGCTCTTTCCAGAGAGGCGCTGTGAGAGAGGAGACCTTATCTTGTCGCCGTCGTGAGAGAGAAGATTGATCTTGTCACCGTCGTGACAGAGAAGACCTTATCTCGTCGCCTGAATCTAGGTTAGCTAGGGTCACTTAAGTCATTTACCTATTAATGATTTAGGTATTTATGAAAATGACCTTCTATTGAATGTAAAGTTAATAGTGGTACTACAAAAAGTATAAAAGTAGAACTTTTCCAATAATTGTTGTTATTTTTTAAAAATGTATATATGTGATAGTATAATATTTAGGGGATATTACTAAAACTACCACTTTCTTAATATCATTTTTCATATTTACCTTAACCACATTTACCATTAAAATCTAAATAAGAAAAGCCCATTATACCCCTAAATAATTAAACGTACCTAATCTATTCTCTTCCACATGCTCTCTGAATCCGTATTCGAGGCGCTTCTAATTGCTCTGCGACGACCAAATCCGACAAAACCCAACGACGCTCCGGTGAATACGATCGACAAACTCAGAGATAGTTTGTGTCAGTGAATTTGAATTTTGAGTTCAAGAGCGTAAATTCATTCAACTGAATCTATGTACAGCCCTAAATGTTACTGATGTATTTGAACTTTGAAGTGCAATCTTTTCGAGTTCAATTTTAGTGAATCTTATTTTTGGAAGTGAGTACTGATGCGTAGAAATAATATGTGACTGGATTGCGTTCAGATTTTGAAGATCGTCGAGGTTGGTGAGTTGTTTGAAGAAGCAAAAGGGACTCTAAACAAAAATGTGGTTTCTGCGATCAAAGAATTACAGATTTATAAAGCTTTATAAAAGTTGCAGGGTTGGCTTCTTAACACCATCTTCTCTCTATCTTCTTCAGACATCTCTTATACAAAAATAATCGTATATCTCTCCTAGGACTTGCTGAGTTGAAGAGGTTAGCTGGACATTAAGTGAGTTTGGCTGCAATCGTTTTTTTTTTTACGAAAGAGTGCAATGTGGAGAATCTTTGATGTTCTTAGATTATGTTAGTAATGGAAACTTTTGTTGAGACTAAAGAATTATCTCTAATGTTTAGATGAGAGCCGTGTATAGTCATCTCAAATCATAATCTTGCTTGTTCTATGTTATGACCTGTTATTTTGTCGCTAAGTAATTGAGACTACTCTTTTGTACCACATTTGCTTATTGTAATGGAAATCAAGCTTGGTTAGGTTGAGGTTGAATGGTCTAGATTTTGTGCCAATACTTTTGTGAACAGATGGATTATATCAAGGGAAACTTATACGAAAAAAGAGAACAAGAATTATAAATTTTTTATAAGTTCATATAAATAATGTTATAATCCCCTATAAATGATTTTATAAATTCTTATAAATTTCACCTATTAAATTTGTAAACTCTTAAAAGTGCTTTTTAATTTTCTATAAATATAATTATAATGTTTTATAATGTTTGCAAAGGTTTTAGATTATTTTATAAACTAAATCAGTTTTATAAGATTTTATAAAGCTGTTTAAATTTCATAAATGATGATACATAAATTTATAAAGTTTTGAAATTTTAGAAATCAAATAATTTATAAATAAACTTATAACCTTATAAACAGGTTTATAACCCCTTATAAATTAACTTCTAAATTCTTATTAATCACAATTTAATTTATAAACTCTATAAACCAATTTATTAATCCTTCAAAAACTTACAAACCCTTATAAACTATTTTAGAAAATCTGTTTGTTATAGTTTCAATAAATTATAATTTTGTTTTAAACCTATATAAACAATATTAAATAATTAGAAACTCTTATTTAAAGTGTACATTTTTATAAGAGTTGACAAATGATACAAACCCTTTTAAATTATTGCGAAGGAAATACCAAGTTTATACACATTTATAATATTTTATTAATTGATTTATACGGGTTTAAAAATTTATTTATTAGAATTTATAAATTGATCTATTAGGGTTATAAATCGATTTATAATGGTTTATAAATAGATTTAAGTTTCTATAAAGTGATTTATAAATGTTAGAATAAACTGATTTAAGGGTTTATAAGTAGAATTACTAATATTTATAAACTGACTTTTGTTTTATGTTTTATAAAATGATTTATAAAGCTTTATAGTTTGATTTATAATAGTTTATTAAACGAATCTGAAGTTTAGAAACTGATTTATTAGAGTTTGAGAAAATGATTTTAAGGGTTTCTAAGTTGAATTATTAGTGTTTATCAACTGACTTTTCTTTTATGTGTTATGAAACGATTTATAAAGTCTTATAGTTTGATTTATAAAAGCTTATAAAATGACTTAATGTTTACAAACTGATTTATTAGGGTTTATTAATTGATTTATTAGAGTTTGAAAACTGATTTAAGAGTTTCTAAATTGATTATTAGTGTTTATCAATTGACTTTTCTTTATGTTATAACCTATAAACTATAAACTGTGATTTGAGATATTTGAGATTATTGCATCCACGGAGTGTTTAGATCACTAGGTGTAGTTGAATCTATCAAATTGGTCTCTTTATAAACACATTAGCAATATCACCCATAAATAGAGCATCTCCAGCAACTAGAACATGTTGACTTGGCACAAAAATCACAGTAATAGCTTCAGAAACAGATCCACCAGTTTCATTATCAGTATCTTTCCACTGAACTTTATGGGATTCATCCTCCGAGATGCTGCTATGACAACTAACGCTATTGCTGCTGCTAGATCTCTTGTCATGATCATGGCTTGAATCAGTGATCTCCATACACTCTTTAGTATCCAACCATGTCCTTTACAAATCTGACATCATCTTCCTCAATTGTTCGTGCTTTCTTGTAGTTCTCCTAGGAACTAACACCATCGCCACTCTCCCTTTCGCCTTGCTTCTTGAATCTTAAAACGTACCATATTAACAAATCAAATTAGTTTCAGGGTAGACGAATAATATAAAATCATACAACAAAGAGTGACTTATTGACTATATTTCAAATCAAATCAACACTACAATAAAACATGCGTTTTGCGAGAGACAAATCCCTAGCAAATCTCTCGCAAAACGCGATTTGCTAGGGATTTGCTAGGAATGTAGTCTCTCGCAAATCAGTACTCGCAAAAAAAAAATCCTCGCAAATCCCTCGAAAAATTGCGACGAATAATCGGTCCTCGCAAAACCATAACAATTTTGCTAAAGGCAGGTTCCTTCGCAAAACCATAGCAATTTTGCAATGGGCAGGTTCCCTCGCAAAACCATAGCAATTTTGCTATGGGCAGGTTCCCTCGCAAATGTGCGATGGACTTGACCCTTTGAAAAGTTATTGCAATTTTGCTACGGATTGGTATCTCTCGCAATGCTATAGCAAATTTTTACAGAACATTTTCGAGGAAAAATAAAACCTTCGCAAAACCCTAGCAAAACTGCTAAGAATTTGCGAGGAGTCTTATAATTTCCCTCGCAAATCCCTAGCAATTATGCTAGGGTTTTGCGAGGACCATTATAATTTCCCTCGCAATTCCCTAGAAAACTTGATAAGGAATTGCGAGGGAAATAATATTATTATTTTTATTTTATAATTTTATTTTAATTAAATTTATTTAGAAATAATTAATATAAATAAATTACAAAAAACCATAGAAAAATAAAATAAATTCGAAATTTATTACATTAACAAAATATTTTATGTTTTAATAAAAATAAAATACAAAAAGAAAACTAGATGTTTTGAGACTCATCTTCTGAATCTTCATTTTGTGAACTGTTCCCGGACATGGACGAATTAAGCATATTCACCACATCTGAATCCATTGTAGCAAGAAGGCTGAAGAGAGCGTCAAACTTGTCGAGGCGCTTGAGTTGACGTTTTTGGGTCTTGATCAACCGAGCTTGATCCTCGATAATCGTCTTCAAATGGCCGTCCGGATCGGAACTAGTTGAAGACAAAGCTGGAGCAGAAGTTAGAGACTTCTTGAGAGAACCGACACCAAATATACGCCCATTCTTACGAGGAGCGAGCTACAAAAAACAAAATTACAAATCCAATATTAATTAAATTATTTTAAACTTTTAAAATGAAAACTAAATTAAAATTTAACTTACCTCACAAAATATCTTGTTTTCTCCATGGGGGTAAGTTCAACAGATCCCGTGCTCTCGGGATTATTACTACCACCTTGAGATAACTCCTCAAATTTGGAAGTTACGTCGTTGTAGAGCTGCAGAGATTTGCCATCAACCAAAGATCCATCGGGGTTCCGCTTCATCTCCTCGAGAACCGCAAGTAAATCTGGAGTGGTAGACCCGGTTCGCTCAGCTTAAAAAACATTTATTAATATCATAAAAGTTCAAAAATTAAGAAAAAGAATTATAAAAAACTTAAAATCTTCCGCGCACAGCCTTTGAATGAAGTCTGACCAGAACGATATTTAGATGGTCCATGTCCGTCAGGGTTGGAATACCGCGCCATTCGACAATTAAAACTCTGTACTTCCGTGGCCGGATCTAACCAGAACGTAACAAGCCCCTTCCATACATCTGGGTCAAACCACAAAGGCATAGCAGCATCGCCATGGACCCGCCACTTCGCCTTCCAACGTCCCACTTGGTCACTGAAACGATCCTTGAGCTTGTCCTCAAAACATGCGCACTGACCCTGTTAGACCTTCTTCCCAATGATACATTTTTTGCAAAAACAAATTATTTAACAACTTTTATAATATGGAAAACAAATCATCAATTTAAATTTTGAAATATAAATAAATTACCGCAAATGAATTAAACAATCGATCTACAACATACTGAGGGAGTTGTGACCAATTTACATGCGGTTCTTTGAAATCTCTTTCAAAAATTTGACGAAACGATGAAGCGACGCTCGCATCATCATCAAACCTAAAATGTTAGAAAAAAAATTAATGATAAAATTAAAAAAAATCCATAACATAAATGCAAAACTTACCAAAACGTGTTCGGAGGACGGTTTGGATGGAGGTGAGGAAGACGGTCATCCCCGGGACTCGCCAAAAGCATAGCAATGGTCACATTATTTGTGACCGGGTGTTGAAAGACATGCTCCGGGGCTGCGGATGGGGCAGGTGCTGCAGACAGGTCAGGTGCTGCGGACGGGGCAAGGGCTGCGGGCGGGAAGCGGCTGGGGCACGGGTTTTGTTGTTCGGAAAAGAGGAAGTCGCACCCGTTCCCGTATGTGAACTAGAAGAACCGCCTGTGGAAGTAGAAAGAGGGCCCGGAGTAGTAGGACGATAACCACTGCTCGGAGAAGTATGATACCATGAACTCTTGCTAGAATTCTTGCAAGATAAAAACCGACTATAATCATTTCCCGACATCTGAAAATAATTAATAAATAATCTCATTAGCTTGTGTTCAACGAAATAAAAATAATCTCATTAGAAAAAAAATATTTAACGTAATAACCTTAACTACCATACAATTAATAACATCTAAACTAACCGATAACCTAAACTAACCGATAACCTAAACTAACCAATAACCTAAACTAACCAATAATCTAACTACAAACTAAAATATTAAAACAACATCAACTAAATTACCTTCTACAACGGCGGGAGATCCGACGAGAAGTTGACGGCTCCGGCGAGACGGGAGATCCGGCGAGAAGAGAGACTCTGGCGAGAGAGACTCCGACGAGAGAGAAGAGGTGACGGCTCCAGCGAGAGAGAAGAGGAGACGCGGCGGCGAGAGAGAAGAGATGACGGCTCCGGTGAGAGGATACACGAGGAGAGGAGGCACGGCGAGAGAGCAGAGGTGACGGCTCCGGCGAGAGAGAAGAGGTGACGGCTCTGGCGAGAGAGAAGAGGAGACGCGGCGGCGAGAGAGAAGAGGTGATGGCTCCGCCGAGAGGAGACACGACGAGAGGAGGCACGGCGGGAGACGGAGAGAGCCTTCACAGCGGGAGACGGAGAGGGGAAACTCGCGAGAGAGAAGAGGTAAACGGCGGATCTGAGAAAAAAAAAAGATGAGTCTCTGGTTTATATCCCTAGCAAATTCCTCGCAAATGTCTAGTTAATATTTGTTTGGGGTTTAACTTGGGGTTTCATTTTTAATTATTTTAAAAAAATTATTACATTATTTCATTTTCGTTTATAAGGTCTTTGATAAGTTAATTATTTAAAAATATGATTATATTTTTTCAAATTTTTATTTGAAGTATATTCGTGGTATAAATTATAAGATCATTAGGTTGTGTTTGGGGTTTAGCTTGGGGTTTCATTTTAAATATTTTTTAAAAAAAAAATATTACATTATTTCATTTTTGGTTATAGGGTCTTTGATAAGTTAATTATTTAAAAGTTTGATTATATTTCGAATCAAGTGTCTAAAATTAAAAAAACTTCAAATTTTTTAGTTTGCTAGGGATCCCTTGCAAAAGGCCTGTTGCTCGCAAGTTTCTCGCAAGTTTCTCGCAATATTGGTAGGATTTTGTGAGGGTTCCTAGCAAATCCCAAGCAATTCCCTCGCAACTTATGAATTATTTTTTCTTAAAAAAAATACAAACATAAGAAAATTACAAACAAAAGAAAAATACAAACGAGATTTTTCTAATCAGAATCATTTTCAAATACATTTTCACTCTTTTCTGACTCATCATCTGTGTCATCTACGTCGCTTTCACCATCAAACTCGTCCTCTGAAACCGAGCCTTCAGTTGAATCATCAACAATGACTTCTGTTTCTTGGTTATTCGTATCGGTATGTATGATATTCTCGGTTGACTCAACTGGTATGGCTATTTCAGCAATCCCTTCGGCCTGCATAGCGACATCAACTTCTCCAACGACTATACTCCCTCGCGTATTCACTTTAATCACTGATAGCCACCTTTCACGTCGTTCTATTTTAATCCTTGGATAAGAAAGAAAGCACACTTGATCTGATTGTGATGCAAGGCAATATGGTTCAAATTTTGTATAACGTCTATTTGCACTGACATCGATCACCCCAAAGTTATTTGTGCAGACTCCTCGACCGATATTCGGATCATACCAATCACACTTAAATAATACGCATTTCAAGTTGATGGTTCCCGGATAAGTGACTTCTATGATCCGTTGCAATACACCGTAGAAGTCAGTTTCACCTTGGACTTGTATTCCAAAATTTTCGGTTGATCTCTTCGAGCCGTGTTCGTACGTATGAAAAGTGTATCCGCGAGTAAAGTACATTGGAGCAGTAATGATTTTTGCAACCGGTTCTTCAACAAACTCATACAACCATTGGGGAATTGGTTTGTGATGATGTTCATTTCTCACCTATTCAATTAAAATAGAAAAAGATAAATGTTTAAAACATTATAGAGATCTTACGTACATAATATTGTAACCACACATGATAATCTCGTTCGTTTATCTTATCATGCTCCTTTTCTTCTAAATTAGGATAGTGTTCTCGAATTTGTAAGTTGAATATGCTGCATATAAGAAATTTTTTAGTTAGGCATATATGTAAATATAAAACAAAAGTAACTAACTCATCAATTTATATATGTTCAGTTTCTATAAGTTCCTTTCAAATTCCTGCAAGTAGTCAAGGTTTCGCATAATATAACTATAAGCCGAACGAGCATGTTCATGGTCTTCCCACCAAACTTCTTTCACTTTGCCATCCAGTCTCCCAATCTAACAAAATATGTCGGGGCTGTCTTTAACAGGATATGTTGGTGCAACTCCCCCGTCATCGTATTTTCTCGTAGCGGGCTTCTTCGTTCTAATGGTTGGACTAAAATAGTATGATGTAAAGTGAGAAGTTTCCTCCGTCAAACTTCCTGCAACTATCGAACACTTGACTTTGGAAAGATTTCTGGCTTTCTTTTTCAGATATCCCATGAATCTCTCAAATACGTACATCCATCGGAATTGCACTAGCCCCCAGGTGCGGCTTCAAGAAGTAAGTGAATCATGAGATGTTCCATTACGTCAAAAAAGAGGGAGGGAAAACTTTTTTCCAAATTGCAAAGCAAGACCGGGATATTCTTCGCTAACAACTCGATCCCATCCTCAGTCAATGTTTGAGTGCACAAATCTCGAAAAATGATCCAATTCCTATAAATTCATTATCAAACAAAATATTATTTTAATCAACATTGACAATTAATACATATATAATTTTAAAGTAAATTTTAATTTTATTACGTACCAGCTATCGCCTCATGAACATGTGTTGGTAATAGCTCTGTCATTGCAAACGGTAGGAGCCGCTGCATGAATACATGACAATCGTGACTTTTCATACCATAAATACTTTGGCATTGCTCTATGCATCTTGAGAATTTCGACACATATCCATCTGGGAACTTTACATCAGATTTTACCCACTCGAATAATCTTTGCTTCGCCACCCCAGACAATCTAAAATTTGGAACTGGTAATTTTCCATCTCTTGTCACATGCAACTATGGTCTTGCACATATCTCTGGTAAATCCAACATTGATTTCAAATTGTCTTTACTCTTTCCCTTGACATTCAAAATAGTGTTCATAATGTTCTCAAAAACATTCTTCTCTATGTGCATCACATCAAGGTTGTGCCTTAAAAGATGATCCTTCCAATATGGAAGCTCCCAAAATATGTTCTTCATATGCCAATTATGAGATGTCGTATACCCGTCTGGCATGTTAGTTGGAGTGTGCCAATTTCCCCCAACTTTACATGTCGATTGAGCATAGTAATACTCAATCTGCTTTAGCAAAGTTGTTCCTGACTAAAGTACAGAGGGAGGAACATGCACTGTCTTGTTTTTCCTAAACAATTTTTTGTTCTTACGATATGGATGATTCGGTGGAAGAAACCTACGATGACAATCAAACCAACATGATTTCCTCCCATTTTTCAGCTGAAAAGCATCTGACCTATTTGTACAATACAGACATGATAATCTTCCATGCTTTGTCCATCCCGATAACATTCCATATGCGGAAAAGTCACTAATCGTCCACATAAGCACAACACACATATTGAATTTCTGTTGTTGCGAGTAGTCCCACGTCCGCACCCCACAATGCCACAATAATTTCAGCTCATGGATCAAAGGTTGCAAAAATACATCAAGCGCTCGTTTTGGATGTTTTTGGCCAGGCACTAGAATACTCAAAAACAAAAATTCTCTTTGCATGCACATCTTTGGAGAAAGATTATATGGCGTCAAGATGACAAACCATAAAGAAAATTGCCTTCCAGACATACCAAATGGACTAAATCCATCGGTGCATAGGCCAAGATAAACGTTTCTACACTCATTTGCAAAGTCAGAATATACGGTTTGAAAGTATTTCCATGCCTTAGCATCCGAGGGGTGCCTAATCTCGCCATCTTTTGCCAAATGTTGGGCATGCCATCTCATTGACTCGGCCGTCCTTTCCGAGTGAAATAAACGCTTCAATCTATCTGTGATCGGTAAATACCACATTCGTTAGTACGGCACACAATTTCTTCCTGTGGTTTCTTGATATCTTGGCTTTCCAAAAAATCGGCATTTCTCCAATTTCTCATCGTCTTTCCAGAAAATCATGCAGTTGTCAATGCATACATCAATCACTTCATATGGTAGACCAAGTCATGCAACTAACTTTTGAATTTCATAGAAATTATCAACAGCTAGATTACCTTATGGTAAATACTCATTAATTAGTTGAGCCCACGAATCCATGCACTTCTCATTTAGATTATGATCACTTTTAATTGTCATCATCCAAGATGCCAGTGATAATCTAGAAAGCCCTTCTCTACATCTTTCGTAGATAGGTTCTTTGGCTGCATCTAACATATCATAAAACCGTTTTGCGTCTATGTTAGGTTATTCCCTACTATAATCAGGGATTGCAGTTTCATGAAATGCATCTGTAACCATATCATGATACCTATTTTCATGCTGCTCATACCCATAACACGCATTATTTCCAAACATATTCTCCCCAGGGTTCTCATAATGATTAGCATTATTATAATTTGGTAGTTCAAATCCCTGACCCATATTACTACTTGATGCACCTTCCCTATGCAAAAACCATATGTAGTAGTTTGGTCTAAATCCTCTATTATAAAGATGCCTCTTCACGGTATCTACTTCTAAATATGACTCGTTCTTGCATTTTCTACAAGGACAGAAATTTTACCATTTTCCTTTGCGAATGGCTGGCTAGTTGCTTGCTGTAAGAATTCCCGCAATCCAGCTCGATACTCTTTCGTCATCTCACCAGTCTCTGGATCTCTATGATTGTACATCCAAGCCCGTAATTCGTATATTTCATGTTGTAATGAAGACATTTTCGTTCTCTCTTAAAAATTATTTTTGTCTTTTTTCTTCTCTTTTTTTCTTTCTCTCTTTTTTTTCTTGGTTTTTTATGTGCAAAACAAAGAATCACGTTTGCTATTTATAGAGTTTTTAAAAATATTTGCGAGGGAATTACAAGGGCTTTGCTAGGCAATTGTTACAAACTTGCGAGAGATTTGCGAGGATAAATATATTTACGTGGAATTTGCGAGGCATATTTCCCTCGCAACTAAATAGGTGAACATAAAAAAACGTGTTTCAACTACTGTACTTGAATTTTGCATGGGATTTGCGAGGAAACACTATCCGTCGCAAAAGACATGCAAATTAGTCGCAATTCCCTCGCAAATTTGCGAGGGAATATGGTTCTCGCAATTCTCTAACAAATTGCGAGGGATTTTCGAGTGATATTTTGTCTCTCGCAAATCTCACGCAAATCTGAGGCGTATCCCTCGCAAATTTGCTAGAAATTTTATTCCTCGCAAATTGGTTGTTTTCCTGTAGTGCAATTATCTAGAGAATGATATTTTAACCGTCCAAGCTAAAACATGTACTAATCAAATAAATAACATCATAAATCAACATAAATCAGAAAAAGTATAACTTTCATTCAAAATCATGACTCTGGCAGACAAAACTATCCCAAAGTTAACCAAGATGCAAAAATTAAGAGGAAAAAGCAGAGATTAGTGATAGAAAAAAAATACTCACTTGATTTGATTACTGAACACAACAATAAAGAATTCAGGCTTTAAGGAATCTATATATGATTAGACACAAACCAAGCAAACAAAAAGGTCGCCTAAACGTGTGTGTGTGTGTGTGATTGAAAAACCGAAATTCATCGTCAATGAAAACAAAATCCGGTGGCTAAACACGATGGTAATCAAAAAGTGGCTCTAGTTCTTATCCTACACCTCCATGTTCTCATTATAATCCATTAAGAAACCATAACCAACACATTGAAAGCTTGATGAAGACGACGACGACGAGGCTGGATGAAGACGACGACATCGAGGCTAGATGAAGACAACGACGAAACTTGATGAAACCTTGACCGCAAAGTTTGATGGAGGCGGTGAAGTTTCTTCGCCTCTTCTTCGAAGGATGAGAGTTAGGAAGGTTATTTTAGTCGTTGTCATTTAGTCTCTCAAGGTATTTATAAAAATGTTGATCTAATTAAGGTAAATTTGAATTGTGGTATCAAAGTTGTGGTAAAAATGAAATTCTCCCAATATTTAGATATAAAAATCTAAATCATAATAATATCTTGGCGAACTTAACTAATATTAAATAGTTTTTAGATAGTAAAAAAGAACACAAATATACCTAATTTTGAATAATAAGTTAAGTAATGTTTTGTATATTGAGATATAATATAAAGAATCTAGCGGAAACTGACGCATCACTTTGGATCGAAGCACATGCCCCACCTATGCAGATAGTGACTCAGAGTTTGGATGCAGCAACGACGGGGTTGCCACACATAACAGGTCGTTCGTGTTTCATTGATGGATCCTGGAAGGAAAATGGGCTTTTTTGGGACAAGGATGGTGTATACTTATGTCGATGACAGAAAAAAAGTATAAAGAATCTAGCGTATTATATTTATTTTCTACTTGATTTAATTAACTATGATATTTAGAAGTGAACTTTATATGAATGTATAATGAAATTAAATAGATATTGTTTTACTTTCTGAAGCATATCACATATTAGTTGATGGTAAGATAAATAATGTTTGCTTGTTTGTAGTTTTACATGAAGACTTGTAACACTTTTTGTAACCTATTACATAATTTGACAATTGATTTCCTAGCTGGTAACTTCTAATAGAAAAAAAATAGCATTTCTTTTACATAGAATATTTCTTGTAATTTGTGTAAGATTTCATTGTTTTGGTTTGTTGATCGGTATTTTATATTTTGTATTACCGTGTTCATGAATGCATATGAACTAATCTTAATTATCATTTTCTTATGTTATCTTTTAGATTATAATCTATTATTGATATGCCATAGAAATTATATTGAACGTTTTAACTAAATTTAATGTAAACACGGATTTAATATTTTTAATCGGATGAGAAATCATTTAGTTTTCATTATTAATTATAATTATTGATCATATTTTTTAAAAGATTTGTAGAGTACACCTACCTTTAGATTTCAAATTGTTTTGTCGACACCCTGGATCATAATTAAGTCAGTACTTTGACAAGTTCCTAGATGCCTCCTCGAATTCCTTGCCTTCCATATCAGATACACCGTCACTTGAAATGCTAACTAAAGAAGAATGAAGTCGAGCTAGATACGAGAAGGTCATAGCAAAGTAGTGAATGTGTCTGTCCAGCCCGGAGTTGTGTGTACCTAGAAGAGTAGCAACAAGAGCTGTCCAAATTGTGAACGTGTAAGGAAACGCGCAAAAGAGGTGATCTCTGCTTTCATTTCTCTATTCACAAAAGACACAGACCTGAGTGATATCTCAATTTCACATACGAACCCCTGTCGATAATCTGTCTGGAGATGGTAGCCGAACAATACAAGAGTGTCTAGGAATTGCCTGCGGAAACCACACCAGACGATACCAGTAAACTCCGTGTCTCTTTACTCCGATACTCTCCCAAGTCCTTGTAGCTGAAAAATGATCTTTATAGTCGTCTTAATGATGCTTCCAAATGATTTGATCCGGCCCAGATTGTGAATTTGGTACCTGTACTGCTTCAATTATATCGTGGCCAAAGATATTCTCGGAAAATAATTTGATCCAGCCCAGATTGTGAATTTGGTACCACATATGAGTGATTTTTTGTAAAGACTAAAGAAAAAAATAATGTGGGCAATGATGTTCTCGGAAAACAGCGATGTAAACAGCTTTTGGTTGACAAAAATGAACTTTTATTAAGATGAGACTGAAGTACAATGAAGGTTTACAAAGAATGAAATGAAAAATGACTTGGATCTAATATAAGTAACAAAGTGAGTTAGGTCGAGATCGAAGTCGAATGTGTTGTGTATTCTCTCCAGGGTTAATTGCTTGTGTGTTCTCCTTTCCTTCTTCGTTCTCTTTTTAATAACCCCAACTCACCTATAGTTCCGAGATTTCCTCCTCTTTATCTAAAGAGCTTCATGTTTCTTGGAACTTCTCTCTTTCGATCTAATCATCAAATTTTTGACTCAGCCTCCCTGCTTACCACAAGCTCGCGACTACGCCTTCGATGTCTTTGAGCCCGGGGTTGAGTCCTCGGCGCCAATCTCTTAAACTGACTTCAAGATTAAGGCTCGTGTCGTTTGTGGGCCTAGTTTGGGTCTTACTCTTGTGTCACGTTTCCAAGATTTGGGTCCAACACCCACTACACTTTAGTTTATCGCCACATTGAAAATGGGGTCTTGTCCCAATTGAAAACCATGAAAGAGAATATATCCGCTAGATTGCACCTATCTTTGTGGATTAATATGAATCTAAAATTTAAAGTTTTGAGTATCCAAAATTAATAATAAAAAATTATGCAATTAAAATAAAATGGAGGTAATATAATTTTGGACTTGAAGAGATTATGGATTTCAATTCTAATTTTTCTGGTTTTCTAAAAGATAAAAGAGAACCGATTTCGTAATGGACAAAAAATAGACATGAGGTATATGTCAGAATGCAAACTTATGCACGTATTTTACGTAAAGACATATTTTATGGTCTGTAACCGAAGTATCTCGGCTGGGAAGACAAAATACTACTTTTTATTTACTTACTTATATAGTGATAGTGATCCTTGGTTATGACGGTTACTTTGGAGTATTTCAAGGTAGGACAGCTGAGAGAGAAAGTGAATTCAATCCAAGGTTTAATCAAAGAACCTTCACTACAAGGTCAGACAGCTAATCACATAAAATTGTAACTTTGAGAAATAGCCTTCATCTACGAAAAGAATGAAGTGCACGGAAGTGATCGTTATCTTTCATTTTTATTCTATGCACCTATTTTTCATTTTTATTCTATGCACGGAAGTGTTCGTTGGCCTTCTTAATCATGTAGAGAACCAAAGGAAGATAACGGGGACGCGGGTTACGTGCGCATGTCCCTCGGTATCTCACCTTCTTTTTGCTGATGATAGCCTTTTTCTGTAAGGCGGAACCCCGTGAATGTGAGGAAGTAATTAAAGAGATTAGGAAATATGGGAAAGCGTCAGACCAGTGCATCAACTTCGAGAAATCTTCTCTGCTCTTTGGTAAGAAGATAAATGCTACTACTAGACAACATATCAAAGATAAGTTAGGAATCCAAAACGAAGGAGGGATGAGTTCATATTTGGGAATTCCAGAAGATATCAGTGGCTCAAAATACAAACTTTTTTCTTTCCTCAAAGACAAATTGATGCATATTGTGAACGGGTGGACGGGTAGATGACCATCGAAAGGTGGAAAAGAGGTTCTGATTAAATCAATTTTATTAGCACTGCCTACATATGTGATGTCTACATTCCTGCTGCCGTTAGAGGTCTGTGAAAAGCTTGCAAATGCCATTGCACAGTTTTGGTGGAGCTGAAATCCCCCAAAGAGAGGTATTCATTGGGCTAAATGGGAAAAGCTATGTAAACCTAGGAGTGAGGGAGGTTTGGGATTTCGCATGATACATGAATTCAATTTGGCCTTACTAGCAAAACAATTATAGAGATTAGTCCAGTTTCCGGATTCATTGGTGGCTAGGGTGGTCAAGGTGAGGTACTACCAAATGAGTTCGCCTTTGCGTTCAAATTCGACCAGCAGTCCATCACATATGTGGACTAGTATTTCGGCGGCGCGAAGCCTGTTGTTATTGGGCATTATACAAAAGGTACACTCAGGACATGAAGTAAAAGTGTGGGAGGATCCCTGGATCCCGACAATACCAGCTCGACCGGCCAACCCATCTGGCCCTGTTCTTCACCCAAACATGAGAGTCAGTGATTTGATAAATCAAGAATCAAAGGAATGAAATATTGATCTGCTAACAAATTATGTCCATACGGATGACATCCCTTTCATAAGGAGCTTAGTTATAAGTACAACGAATCATAAGGACTCCTTCTGCTGGAGTTATACCAAGACTGACCAGTATACTGTCAAATCAGGTTACAAGGTGGCCCGATGTCTCTTGAGGAAGGATAATGAGAGAATGATTTGTGAACCTGGTATAATCAATCTCCAAGTCTTTGTTTGGAAAATCAAAGCACCTCCGAACATGTGTCATCTTATGTGGAAGATGATAACATGATATGTCGCGGTTACTTTGAAACCTGAATTACAGAAATATGAGATGTGATGATTATTGCCTGAGGTGCGGAGAGCAGGAAGAAACTGCTACCCATGCCATTTTTGAGTGTCCTCCTACTTTGCAATTTTGGGCTTTATCCTCGATTCGCTCGAGACAAAATGTATTTCCATTGCCTAGCATCTATGCAAATATGGATTACCTTTTTTGGCGAAAGGAGGAGCTTATTGCATCTGAGTCGCATAGAGATCCTTATCCTTGGATAATTTGGTACACATGGAAGGCCACGAATGACAAACTGTTTAGGGGGATTGACAGAGACCCTATGGAGTTGGTAAGATATGCAGAAAGCGAATGCCTTGCATGGTTTAGTGCTAATGACAAGATCGGCCAGAATCCACAAGCACCATATAGCGACGAGACACAGATCTTATGTCTAGAGAATATCTGCATCGTGGACGGCTCTTGGACCGATGCTGATCAGTATAGTGGTTGTGGTTGGGTGTGTAAGAACTGTAGTGGAAAAATAGAGCTCATGGGGACGCGGAATTTAAGGAAGCGTGAGACAACACTTCACTCCGAACTCGAAGCTCTTAAATGGGCGTTGGAATGTATGCTCCAACATTCGTCATGTCAACGCTTTGGTACAGATTGTAAGGATATTATCGCAATGCTATCAGATCCGCAAGCATCGCTGCATTTTGTAACAGAACTAGAGGCTATAAAGACCCTTTTGATTTGCTTTCCAGAGGGAGAGATTTGTCACGTTCGAAGGGTTCATAATGGAGTTGTTGACGCATTGACCAAAACTGCACGAACTTTTCATTGAGATCTCTGTTTTGTTGGTAGTTCTTTCGGTTTGGCTTCCCAGACCACCTCAAGTTTGAGTAATAAAATTGCAGTTTGATGTCAAAAAAAAACAAACAAACAATGTCCTTCAATATCTAGGGTTTGTCGTGTTCTTCATCCTCTCTTCTGATAAATCTTTCTATGGAGCTTCTGTAAAGTTGTGTGAGTCAAATTTTGTGACGAATCTTTGTGATCGATCTCCGTTCGTGTCGTCCAAGATTAATCTCCTCCGACCCATCACGGAAAGCATTAAATCGATGCAATGAACCACCTTCGTAAATACTTTGACCCACTCTAACGACAATCACCCATTCAATGCGTCTTATCTCTCTTATAGGCGGTAGATCTCCAGTTAGAAAAAGATGAGCGTTCATTCTTCTACTTTGAATCAGCTTCCTCTTTGATCTCCCTTCTTTTATCTGCAACCATAATTCCAGCGTTGTGGTGTTTCCTTCCCATTGATCTTTATATTAAGATTCTCTGATAATAAAAGTTACTTCTATTATTTTGATTCAAAAACAAATTTTGATTGGTGCCATGATTCTAAGGAGATGTTGACAAGGTAACGGGGTTTGACAACCTTGGATCAATATTTACTTTTAAGTTTTATGTTGCCTATCCATAGCTGTCAGTGACTGTTCTTCTTTATTAGTATCCTTGAATAACTGTTGTATGACTTGCAGGTTTTACATTTGTGGTATTTGCTGGTGTATATATGATCTTATTCCTTTTTCATTTAGCATCGCAGAACCAACCGGATGAAATTGAAGCAAAGTGTTTCAAGGAGAATGCATCTTTAGACGCTAAGTATCAGAAGTTGTATCAGACTTTGTATACCAAGGTATGGAAATGATCTTCAATTCTGTCATCTCATGAAATCTTAACTAATAAAAGTTTAAATATTAAGTCTTCTCTGTTGCTTCTTGCTTATAGATCAGTAGTGCTGTGTTTCTTCTGTATTCTACATGCTTATAAATTATATTGACGGTATTCTGTTTTTTTTAATATATATTTATATTTATCTTTTCCAAAAAGGATTCAAAGTCGAATACAAACTGGACTCGAACAAAATGATCTAGAAAACTATATTTTCAATTCTAGTTTCGCATCAACACCTGTCCGGTGTGTTCTGCTAGAGAGTTGAATAGTTACTAGACTACCAATGACCGTTCTCTTCTATTGGCGTTAACCCTGGGGAGGTGGGTTTTACCTTTCCGATGCCAGAGTCCCCAAGACGTCGCCTGAAGTAACTTGTAATCTGTGATCTTGCTAAGTTTGCATCCTTCTTATTCTGGGGTTAGATGTTCAGGAATAGGAAAACTGGGTAAGCAAGCTACCGGGGAAGAATTTTAAGATCAAGATGATAGAAATTAATATTGGGATAAAAGGGATATATAGTTTTTTAAGGTTGGTGTGAAAATGGTGAAGATACTTATAAAAGATTATTGGAAATGAAGGGTGACAAACTTGAGAAAGATGTCGAACATGTAGAAGCCAGAAAATCGAATTGACATAAACGATAAAAATAAAGCGATGTTAAAGAAATATACAATTCGAAAAGACGAAATGAAAACCGAGTAGAAAAACGTTTTCAAGAAATAAACAAGGAGTCGAGATGGATCTCTTCCTTAACTCTTAATATTCGCTCCGTAGTGAGACGGACATGTACGAAATAGAGTCCCGGGATACAACCATGGTAGACGATTCACGCTTCACCCGTGAACGTTCCTAACGAACTAATAATCTATGAACAATCTCTAGACTTACGCTTTGGGATTACGATTGCTGGTTTTCGTTGTGAAAAACGAGAAGCCACTTCCCACAACAACTGTTGCACATGGGCGAGAATCTCGCGGATATTCGTGAAGTTGAGTTTCGAAAACTTATTCCCCAAGACTCTATCTTATCTCGTTTAAATATCTCGAGAGGATAAAATGCATGCCGTTTTTTTATTTTGTATACAAAACTACTTGTCGTTTTAAAACAAAACGCATGTTGTTTTTTTGGTATAAAATGGCAAAACGTTGAGCTTAACTTGGTCCAAAAAGAGTACTTCTTTATCGGGCCGGAGGACCTCCACCCAAGCCCAAGCCCAAGCCCACGCCGAACCGAGCCGAGCCGAGCCGAGCCGGTCGGACGACGGTGGCGGCGCGCGCATGGGGGGCCTCCTCTCTCTCTCCCAGCCGTTTGATACATGATAACAAGGAAGTATATATATATTACTAACCCTTGGTGTTTCTGTCCGATGTGGGACAACACCACCCCATATTCATAAAATTATGGGCTTTCATGACAAAGTCCTAAGTCATTCTCCTTTTCATTTGTTAACAAAAGCCCAATGGCTTTGTTGATCTAACAATCCCCCACATGAATAGAAATTACTCTAAACATATACAGACTAAATGCAGACTCGATAGACTCTAAATACTATAATTATTCTAATCCTGACTAGAATAGACAGAATTATCGAGAATGTTTGCGAAAAATTCACTGTGTTTGAGTTGGTGGCATATTTAAGCCTTGAACCACTCATAGTTAATATCTGTCAGGTTTACTTTACCAGGAAGTGAACATGATGTCTTGAACCAGCCGATGTTTTATGTAGACCGAGACAACATGCATAACGCAGCTTCATTTTCTCGTAGAACTTAGTTCTCTATTGTGTTCATTGTGGCCCTGAACTATTCCTGGTTTTCATGAGTGAACTTAGAGAATATAGCCTTGCATTAATTCTCCTAGAAACGACCTCATTTCACACTCATTAGGTGATTGACCATGAAAAGTATTGAGTAATACTCCGCTTTATAAGCTATGGAATCATTAAAAGCTTATGCTTATCCTTCTCTTATTAGCACTTTTATCATCTTAGGAGTTGGGAAGAGACTATTTTGTCTCATAGTGCTTTTATTAGAGATTTTTTTACTTTGTTTTCCCTTTGAACCTACATCTTGGGATCTCCAGTCATGATAGGTAGGGTTGCAGTCAAGCATCCTCATTCGTTGTAGGCTTTAAACCCATTCATTTTGATGATTTAGCAACAATATCTCGTGGCAAACCTTTAGTGAATGGATCCGCTAGGTTGTCAGCCGATTTGATATAATTTATTGTGACTACACCATTTGTGATAAGTTGTCTAATGGTTTTATGTCGTCTTCTGATGTGACGAGATTTGCCATTGTAGAGATTTTTCTGAGCCCGAGCTATAGCTGATTGACTATCACAATGTATTCGTATAGCTGGTACAGGTTTCTCTCACATGGGAATATCTTCCAAAAAATTTCTAAGTCATTCAGCTTCTTCTGTTGCTTTATCTAGGGTATAAACTCAGATTCCATGGTGGATCTAGCTAACACTATTTGTTTGGTAGATTTCCATGATATTGCTGCTCCTCCTAGTGTAAATACGTATCCACTTATGGATTTTGAGTTTTTAGAATCTGATATCCAGTTAGCGTCACTGTATCCTTCTAAAACTGCTGGTTCTTTACTATATTGAAGCCCAAAATTTTTGGTCTAACGCAAGTAATTGAGTACTCTCGTTATAGCTTTCCAGTGTGTATGACCTGGATTACTTGTATATCGACAAGTACGTTTACTGCATGAGCTAGATCTGGTCTAGTACAATTGGTCAAGTACATGAGACTTCCAATCACTCGTGCATACTCGTTTTGTGAAACCACTTCACCTGAATTCTTTGTCAAGTGCATTTGGGGATCTAACAGAGTTTTTGCCGTACTATTAGAGTACTTTTTAAATCTATCTTGTTTGAGCATAGTGAGATTGGGTTAAGATAATTCCATTTGAAGTTCTTGTGATTTAAACCCCGAGAATAACATCTGCTAATCCCATATCTTTCATCTCAAATTCTCTTTGAGCATGTTTTTTGTGTGATTGATAATATCTTTATTGCTTCCAATAATGAGCATATCATCTACATATAGACATAGCAAAACATACGCATTTTTGGTAGTTTTGTAGTATATGCATTTATCACATTCGTTAATTTTAAAACCATTTGACATCATTACATTGTCAAATTTTTCATGCCATTGTTTAGGAGCTTGATTAAGGCCATAAAGTGACTTTACAAGTCGACATACTTTGTTTTCCTGTCCAGGAATAACAAAACCCTCAGGTTGTTTCATGTAAATTTCCTCTTCTAAATCACCATTTAGAAAGGCGGTTTTTACATCCATTTGATGGATTTTTAGGTTTCTTAGAGCAGCAATTGCTATCATCAGCCTTATTGAGGTTATACTCGTTACTGGAGAATATGTGTCAAAGTAGTCAAGGCTTTCTTTTTGTCGAAATCCTTGAACCACAAGCCTAGCTTTGTATAAACCAGGTGTTCCATCAGGGTTTAGTTTTCGTTTCATTATCCATCTATTCCCTAATGCTTTGCAGCCAGGTGGTAAATCCGTTATATACCTTGTATAATTTTGCATGTTAGAGTCGAATTCACATCTGACAGCTTCGTTCCAAAATGGAGCATCTGGTGAAGCCATGGCTTCTGCCAAAGTCTTTGGATCATTTTCTACTAAAAATGTCATTAAAAAATCTTTACCAAAAGATTTTTCCTTTCGATTTCTTTTACCTCTTTTAGGTTCATCTTTTTCATTTTCTGAAATATCATTTATAGAAATGTCAACATTTGTCTCAATTTCTGAAAAATTGTCGTCGTCTCTTTCTTCTCGAGTTCGTTTTGAACCTTGTTTTTCCTTACATGGAAAAATGTCTTCGAAGAAAGATGCATTTCTTTATTCCATTACTGTATTTTCATGAATATCTGATATTTCAGATTTATGTACCAGAAACCGATATGCTGTACAATTATGTGCATACCCGATGAAGATGCAATCCACTGTTTTAGATCAAATTGTGACCTTCTTAGGTGGCGGTACCGCAAATATTGCCAAGCACCCCCACACTTTGAGGAATTTATACGAAGGTAAATTACCTTTCCATAGTTCATATGGAGTTTTGCCAGTTACTTTGTGTGGAATTTTAATGAGGATATAATTAGTGGTAAGCAACGCTTTCCCCCACATGTTCTGGGATAACCCATATTTCTGCAACATTGCATTCATCATCTCTTTTAGAGTTTGATTTTTACGTTCAGCAACTCCATTAGATTCTGGTGAGTAAGGAGCTGTAGTTTGATGAATTATTCCATGTTCTTTACAAAAAGCATTTAATGGACCATCATACTCGTCTCCTCTGTCGCTTTAACTATTTTAATAGTTGTTTTAAGCTGATTTTCGACCTCGAGTTTAAATTCTTTGAATTTTTCTAAGGTTTCATCTTTGCTATGTAATAAATATAAATAGCAATATTTTGTGCAGTCGTCTATGAAGGTCACAAAGTATTTTCCCACCTCTACTTTGTATGTATTTTAGGTCACATAAATCAGTGTGAATTAAATTTAGAGGTTTGTTAGTTCTTTCAACACGAGGTGATGGCGTTTTTGTGAGCTTAGCATGTACGCATACTTCACATTTTGGTTTACTTGTTTTGCATTTTGGGATTAAATTTTGATTCATTAATCTTTGTATCATTTTGTAGTTTACATGGCCTAATCTTTCATGCCATATATTAAAAGACTCAACCAAATAAGCAACTGGCTCTTTCTTATTCATTGAAACTTTTGGAGCTACAATTTTCGGAGTGACTGTCATTACATTCATTTTGACTAGTCCATCCTTAACATACCCCTTTCCCAAATAAACCCCATTCTTCCTAATCACGAGCTTGTCCGCCTCAAGACTTGTGGCGAATCCATTCTTGCTAAGCAAAGTTCCCGAACCCAGGTTCTTCCTCATGTCAGGCACATGCTTCACATTCTACAGAGTGACTTCACGTGCGGATGTCATCTTCAGAATCACCTTGCAGCGATCTTCAATCTTGGAGACTGCAGTATTTTCCATGAACAGCTTCTCCTGAGTCTTGTTTTTCTGATAGGTGCTGAACATCGCCCTATCAGTGCAGATGTGGGTGGTGGCACCAGTGTCATACCACCATTCCTTAGGGTTGTTGCTTTCAACCATGTTGACTTCAGTCACCACTGCAACGAGATCTTCTTCAGTGAGATTCGCCTGAGCCTTCTCATCTCTAATTTTACTGCGACACTCAGAAGTCTTGTGACCAACTTTGTGGCAGTAGTGACATTTTCCCTTGAATTTCTCCACATTCGCATTGATTTCAATGCCTTTCTTCTTGAAGTTTGGACCAGAAGCCCTTAAAATTGCAGCTGTTTTGGAAGGCTTAGCAGGAGAGCGAGCAATTGCCTTTCCTTTACCTTTCATTTCAGCCACGTTGACATTGTGCTCTTTAGCTTGGAGCAGCTTGTCATCATTTCAGTTTCTGGCTTCCATCTGAAGCCTCTGAATGAGATCTTCAAGTCCCATCTTCTTCTTTTTGTGCTTCAGGTAGTTCTTGAATTCTGCATAGCTTGGAGGAAGCTTTTGGATGAAGCTGAGAGTTGTGAATGTCTCACAGATGAACATTCCTTCAGCAGCAATTTCATGGCAAATGAGCTGAAACGCTTCCACCTGATCCATGATGGGTTTTGAATCCACCATTTTGAAGTCATGGAATTTTGTAACCACATACTTCTGGCAGCCAGCGTCCTCACCTCTGTACTTCTTGTCTAGTGATCTCCATAACTCTTTCAATGTGGGGATCTCACAGTAGACTTGGTACAATGGGTCAATAAGGCGACCCAAAATATATCATTTGCACATGAAGTCGGACTGCACCCAACTGTCAACAGTTGCAAGAGCGTACACATCATCAATCCCGTAAAGAACAATAGGTTTGTCCTCCTGGGTGAATTTATCCAGCTTCATTGTTGTCAGGAAGAACATCATCTTTTTTCCACGTTTTGAAGCCTTTGCCATCAAACTTGTCTGGCATTATACCTTGAGTGAACAAGCTTGGTATAGTTGGAGCAGTTGCAACTACAATCGGAGCACTTGTGGTTCCTTGAGCAGGAGCCGTTTGATAGAGACCAGCACCAAATAGGCTATGACGCGTGGTTTCATCAGCAACATTTCCCACTGGAAGGTTAGGTGTCATTGTTGCAGTGGTTGTTGTTGTTGCATTAGCGGTTGTTATGGTTGCATCAGTTTGAGCAACGTTGAGTGGAGTTTGCGTATAAATGGTGGTGTCAACGGGGGTGTTGTTAGTTTCCGTCATTTTTCCGTAGAGAAAACATGAAAGCGGATTAGACTCCAATCAACTGATAACATATTATTTCAATAAATAATAGTGTAAATCGATTGTCATTTTTGGTGTTTTTAGTAGATCGCTTAAAGCGTTAAAAAGCACCAAATCATATCGATATAAATCTGTAAAACGTTTTGCAAACTCCCTTAAAAGCGTTTGCATAAGCCGTTTGTGTAGACTTGTAGATTGTTTCACAACTCGCTTTAGAAAGCTATTGTGAAAACGGATCGTTTTTTTTAAACGTTGTTATGATTCATATAAGAAAAAAAGTTTCGCGATAGAGCTAAAGAGCAAAACGCAAACCGTTTTTTGATAAGAAAGAAACGTTTCACGGAAGTGCGTAAAGCAAATCGCAAACACCGTTTCGAGAAGAAAATAAACGTTTTATAAATCTTTGAAATCGTTTTATAAAATGTATTAAGATCAATCCGATTAAAGCTTATATGTAATAGAAGCGATTAAGAGTTAAGACTGTAGAAGCCGGAAAATCGAATTGACATAAACGATAAAAATAAAGCGATGTTAAGGAAATATACGATTTGAAAAGACGAAATGAAAACCGAGTAGAAAAACGTTTTCAAGAAATAAACATGGAGTCGAGACGGATCACTTTCCTTAACTCTTAATATTCGCTCCGTAGTGAGACGGACATGTACGAATTAGAGTCCCAGGATACAACCATGGTAGACGATTCACGCTTCACCTGTGAACGTCCCTAACGAACTAATAATATACGAACACTCTCTAGACTTACGCTTTGGGATTACGATTGCTGGTTTTCGTTGTGAAAAAAATTAAAGAATGAAGGAGACGAGTCGGGTTTATTTAAAGAGAAAGCGAGAAGCCACTTCCCGCAACAACTGTTGCACGTGGGCGAGAATCTCGCAGAGATCTTCGGGAGTTGAGTTTCGAAAACTATTCCCCAAGACTCTATCTTATCTCGTTTAAATATCTCGAGAGGATAGAATGTATGCCGTTTTTTATTTTGTATACAAACTACTTGTCGTTTTAAAACAAAACGCATGTTGTTTTTTGGGTATAAAATGGCAAAACGTTAACAAAATCCAATAGCTTTGTTGATCCAACAGAACATTGCTAGAAGTTATAGGCATTTGTTAAAAATAGGGAAGTCGTAAGCTAAGTAAAGCTAAATCAGAAATTCTTCTAATGCCAGATGACGACGGAGAGATAGATGGAAAACGATGGAGATTGTAGGCGGTGTGATAACAGTAGAGAGAATACAAAAGAATATGGAATTAGGGATTTGATAGTGCAAAAGCAGATAAAAATAGATAGAAATGATTATGAGTTTTACAATTGTTAAAAGTTGAAAACGAAAATGAGAAACTCATAAGCAAAAGATAAGAGATCGAGTGTTGTCTAAGAGCAATAACAAACTTTGATAAATGATGAAAAGTGGCAGAAGACCCATATGTCAATGATGATCACTTTTGAATATGCAAACCATATGCTAATGATATAGAGGATACTCATAATTACTCTGTAAATATACACTTTCCATATAAGTAGAAGAGGAAGACGTGACTCTATGTATATAAACCCTTCTAATATGTTAATACTAATTAAGTCATTCAATCATCTTCTTACCCTAGTCTATATGGTATCAGAGCTGTCAAAGATATAAAACCTAGATCGGCTCACCTTTATTCCTTTCTTCTTCCGCCAAAAACATCTCAAACTTCTCTTCAATGGCGTCACCAACCAACTCTGCTACAACAGAAACAATCACCACCGGTGATGCACCAAACTCTGTTCTCAACATTAACATGAGCAATGTAACCAAGTTATCCTCCACAAGCTATCTCACGTGGAGTATCCAAATCAAGGCTCTACTACGCGGTTACAACTTGCTCAAGTTTATCGACTCTTCTGTTGCTCCACCACTAGAGACGATCACGGTTGCAGACAGAGAACAAACAAACCCGGCGTTTGATTCATGGACACGTCAAGATGCACTGATCTACAGTGCAGTCATGGGTGCCATTGAAACAACAAACCAGCCACTGATTGCGAGAGCCAACACAACTCTTGAAGCCTGGACTACTCTTTCTTCAACGTACGGCAAACCAACTCGCGGCCACATCAAACAGCTGAAAAACCAGCTACAACAGAGCGTCAAAGGGTCCAAGTCAGTTGATGAACATGTGCAAATCATCAAAACCAAATCTGACAGCCTTGCTCTCCTCGGAAGTCCTATGGATGCTGAAGATCTCACAGATATCTTCCTTGCTGGCCTTTTATATGACTTTAAAGCAGTCATCGAATCCGTTCATGCTCGTGACACAGCAATCTCCTTTGCTAAACTCCATGAAAAGCTGATAAACAGAGAAACAGCTCTTCACAACCCGACTGCTCCACCTGCGTTATTCCCTGCAACGGCGCACCACACTCAAGCCGCTCAGACAAACCAGAATCACAACAAACAAAAGAGCTTGCGTCCACCCCACAACAACACCAACTATCAGGCCAACCGCACCGGTCAGAACAATCAAGTACCAAAGCCCTACCTTGGTCGCTGTCAAGCTTGTGGCACACAAGGCCACACCGCAAAACAGTGCCCACAATTTTGTATTGTTTTCCAAGCCAACAACGGACATCCACCGTTGCCGTACCAGTGGCCTCCACAAGCGTACAGTGCGATGATGAACTCCCCTGAACCACCATCTTGGCTTCTTGACAGCGGTGCCTCTCATCACATCACCTCTGATCTTGCAAACCTGTCAATGCACACATCATACAATGGTGGTGAAGAGGTGCAAGTTGGCAATGGTGCTGGACTCCAGATCACACACACTGGTTTCTCTACTCTCCCATCTACAAAAAGATCACTTTATCTTAATAATGTTCTTAGAGTTCCAAAAATATCAAAGAATCTTGTCTCTGTCAACAAGCTATGTACTAACAATTTTGTGTCTGTGGAATTCTTTCCGAACCAATTTCAGGTGAAGATCTCAATTCGGGGGCGCAAATACTCCACTGAAAGTCTAAAGATGGAGGATACGCGTGGCCTAGTCAATCTGAAAAACTCTCATCTTCTTCAGCTTTTATTTCTTCAGTCAAATGTCCTTTGTCTCTATGGCATTCACGCCTAGGACATCCAGCTTTACCTATCTTAAACTCTGTTGTTTTGAATTCTCTACTTCTTCTATCAAATAAAAGTTCAAACTTTCATTGCACCTATTGTCTGGTTTCAAAAAGCCATAAAACACCATTCTCTCAAACCTCCCTTACTTCTTCACATCCTCTTGAACTGGTGTTTTCTGATGTCTGGGCATCTCCAATGGTCTCAGTTGATGGATATAAATACTATGTTATCTTCGCTGATCACTATACGCATTATGTTTGGTTCTACCCGATCAGGAACAAATCGGACGTACGACACTTTTTCACTCGCTGGAAAGCCATTGTCGAGAACAAGTTCAATCAAAAAATCAAGACCTTCTACTCTGACAATGGTGGAGAATACATAGCACTTTCTGATGATCTTGCTCGGAGTGGTGTATCTCATCTTACGACACCTCCACACACACCCGAACACAATGGGTTTGCGGAGAGACGCCATCGCCATATCGTGGAAACAGGTCTGGCACTTCTCTCTCATTCATCGATCCCCACCACTTATTGGAGATATGCCTTTACCGCAGCGGTCTATCTGATCAACAGACTACCTACACCAACGCTGTCGAATCAAAATCCTTATGAGAAACTCTTTGGTACATCACCAAACTACTTAAAGTTAAGGGTCTTCGGCTGCCTATGCTTCCCGTGGCTTCGTCCTTACGCCAAACACAAGCTTGATAACAGATCAGCTCCCTGCATCTTTCTTGGCTATTCCTTGACTCAAAGGGCCTACTTATGTCTCGATCCAGCAACCACAAGAGTGTATGTGTCTCGTCATGTTCAGTTCATTGAAAACAGCTTTCCCTTCAAAACACTTTCCTCTCCTTCTTCACAGTCGGAACCTACTTCTTCCGACTGGCTCCCACAAATATATGTTCCTGAGACTGTGCCACTCAATCCTCTGTCAGAAGTTCAGCCCCCAGGTTCGGATCCTCCACCAGTGATCACAACTCCACCGGTTGCAGAGAACATCCCATCACTGGAGCCACAAGTTTTAGAAACTAATGATCGATCTGTGTCTACTAATGACTCTGTTTCTCATGAACAGGTAGATACTGCTATTGCTGATCAAGCCACAACATCTCAACCGGTGAACACTCATCCTATGAGGACTCGGGCAAAGAACAATATTTCAAAAAGACAGAAGAAGTTCTCCCTTGCAGTCACTCTGAAACAGAGACCCGAAACAGAGCCTACATGTGTTTCTCAGGCTCTCTTGGATGAACGTTGGCGACGCTCAATGGCAGAGGAAATGGACTCGCAATTTCGAGAACATACTTTGGATCTCATTCCACCTAACCCGAAGTATAACCTCATTGGAACCAGATGGGTCTATCGAATCAAAAGAAATCCAGATGGTACAATAAAATGCCTCAAGTCTCGCTTAGTTGGCAAGGGATATCATCAGAAACAAGGTCTTGATTACAAAGAAACCTTCAGTCCCGTGCTCAAACACACCACTGTAAGACTTGTTATTGCCATTGCTGTTAGTCGAGGCTGGCCTCTTCGCCAACTAGACATCAACAATGCATTTCTTCAAGGTCATTTAAATGAAGATGTCTACATGGTACAACCTGCCGGCTTCGTTGATAAGGATAGACCACACTATGTCTGTAAGCTTCGCAAAGCTTTATATGGCCTTAAGCAGGCTCCTAGAGCATGGTATGTTGAACTGCGAACCTTCTTCATCGACTCTGGTTTTCAAAATTCCCAATCAGATGCGGCTCTATTCATCCTTCGATCCTATGGTCTCCTACTCTATGTCCTAATATACGTTGACGACATAGTAGTGACTGGAAATAATCCTCACCGTGTCAACCAGGTTATTGAGCTTCTCAGCAACAGATTCTCCTTAAAAGATCATGGGGAACTCAGCTATTTTTTGGGTCTCGAAGCCACAAGGTCTCCCTCTGGTCTACTGCTCACACAGACCAAATACATCAACGATCTCCTTGTGCGGACAAACATGGCAGACACAAAACCAGTAGCCTCTCCTATGCTCTCACACGAGCACCTTACTCTCCTATCCGGAACCAGCCTCACTGATGGCACGCTATACAGATCAGTTGTAGGAGCTCTCCAATACCTGCAATTCACACGTCCTGATGTCGCTTTTGCAGTCAAAATTCTCTCAATTTATGCACCGCCCCACAGACATTCATTGGCAAGCGGTCAAGCGATTACTGAGGTACCTTGCAGGAACTCGTGACCGAGGTATCTTCTTTCGTGCTAAGAACACTCCACATCTCCATGCCTTCTCTGATGCGGACTGGACTGGCAACAGAGATGATTTTACCGCAACAAGTGCCAACATTATCTATCTCGGTCCTAATCCAGTATCTTGGAGCTCACGCAAACAAAAGACTGTTGCAAGATCCTCCACCGAAGCCGAATATAGAGCTGTTGCAGACACTGCGTATGAAATTATTTGGATCACCAACGTGCTAAAAGAACTTGGCATCTCCTCATCCTCACAACCAGTCATATATTGTGACAATGTAGGCGCCATGTACCTCTGTGAAAACCCGGTATTCCACTCAAGAATGAAGCATGTTGCACTGAACTACCACTTCATCCGACAACTTGTCCAATCCGGGTTCTTGCGTGTTTCTCACGTCTCCTCCAAGGACCAACTGGCTGACGCACTCACGAAGCCGGTAACCCGATCACTCCTCAACGGTCATCTCTCCAAGATTGGGCTCTCTCAACTCCCGGTCGCCCATCTTGCGGGGGCATATAGAGGATACTCATAGTTACTTTGTAAATATACACTTTCCATATAAGTAGAAGAGGAAGACGTGACTCTATGTATATAAACCCTTCTAATATGTTAATACTAATTAAGTCATTCAATCATCTTATTACCCTAGTCTATAAATGATGCTTCGACCTTTTAGATAGAAATGAGAGTACAACAACTAGAGCCGTGTCAAGGTTTATTGCTGCCCAAGCAACAAAAAATTAAATCATAAAAACTTATATGTTAAATAAATAATATATAATGTTTAAAACTAATAGTAATACAAATTAATATAGAGTAAAACATAAATTAAGCTAACAAAGATAATATTAATTATAAATATTTTTTTGCAAAATCATTAATTAAGCTTTTAGCGTTAAGTTTTATTAGTGTATTAGATAAAATAGCGAAGTCACTTTATGTTTTTTTTTTCATATCCAAGCAGAGGTAAAATTTTAGAAAATTTAGTTAAAAAACAATATTTTAGAAAATATATTCAAAACTATTACCGTCAGCCACTCTAATTGTCATTAATAATTTTCTACATTTTTGTTTTTTTGTTTTTTGTAAAACGCTTTCAATTTAAATTGCAGAAAGAAAATTAAATATTACAAATATAAGTTAGGCTAGTGGTTTATGGTCATTGTACCGAGTAGAGTATTATAATTGAATATATTAGTAGAACTGTGACCCAAAAAGCTCATTAATGGCCCAAGAGTAGAAGTCGTTCGTTTTCCCTTACGGAGGGACATATGCAGTGAAATCCGATTAGTTTGATCTCAGCCACTGTTGCATCATAGCGCTAGAAGATCGAGGGTTCTCAACTTTGATACTCTGAATTCTGTTTCTAATTGTCTACATTTGTGTTACTTAAAAAATTCATGCTTTCATGGTAAATCCATGTGTTTTATTTATCTTAGTTATCACAGTGCCTTCATGGCATAATATCATGTTTTGATAATCTTACATGCTTTTGATCTATACATAAAATGATGCCCTTAATTTTTTTAAAATATATTGCTGCCGTATGCGACTGTTTCTAATTTTATTACTGCGCACGGGCCTGACAACAACGTAGCTAGCATAACTGGAGTGGAGACGATGGCCACTACAAAAAAGTGGAACTAGGGGAATGTTGTAACTCGATAACCATTCAATAACACACACAACACTAAGAAGAGTCAATAAAATTAAGGAAACCATACAAACTAATACTACATTAAGCAACAGTAGGCCAACGAACGTTTTTACATCACAAAAAAGTAAAAAAAAAGTTTAAAAATCAAAGTATATGAAGTTTAATTAACAAAAAAAAGAAAAAGAAACTAATCCTCCAAATAACAAAAGGAACAAAATAAAGATGATATATCGAATTAGAAATAATTTTTAATTTGTGATATTAATATAAGATGTAAATTTTTTTACTGAAAATAAAAAATATGAAAATAATGTTTTTGGATCATAATGTTGGACTGAAAATATATTCAAAATTCACTAAAACCATTAAACATATGCTTAGTGCTTAATATTGTAAACAAAATATAAAAAGGGAAGATTAAGTTAGAAAGTATATAAAATGTTTTCTTAATAAATAATATAATATCTGATTGGTATTTAAAAAAAATACTAATTGTAAAGGAAAAATATCTAATAATAAAGATTAAATAAATTATGCATATCTATTGAGAGTATCTTAATTATCTTTTTACACTGAGTTTTAATTCAGAATTATATTTTAACAATAGTAAGGTTGCAATATATTGATTTCTGTTTATAGTTTAACAAATGATATATAAATAGTAATATTTTTCATAAAAGTTTTAGTGTATTTAACTCATACAACATTTTAACAAGTTGTTTTATTTACTTTCTAATGATTTTTTTTGAATAAAAGATATAATTTAGCTTTACTCAAGATAATGACTATTTATATTAGCTTTACTAATTACAAATGTAATAAAATATATTAAAAATTAAATGACATATAGCATAGTAATAAAAAAATATGACATAAATAAAATATCTAACAAACTGAAATATATAATCCTCGCTATGCCAACCATAGTAATAAATAATTAAACTTTGTATACAATTACGATAAACATGTAGTAAGTAATGAAATGATAGTCGTTTTTTTGAAAAAAAATGATAAGAAAGTAAAAAGTTTGAAAATGATAAATATATTTTTACATAAATAATAATAGAATGAATTTGAGTAAGAAAGTATGATAAACGCCGGCTTAGTATCATTCGGGGCTCTTAGGACAAAATTTATTTTCCTAAATTATACAATTAATTAGTTTTATTTAAATTATTATTAATTTTCTTTTTTTAAGAAAAAACTAATTAAATTTAATTATTTATTTTATTTTAAACAAAAATAGCTTATATAATTTATTTTATAATAGAAATTACAGTTAATCAATAATATACATGTTAAAAGAAAATTTGGACTCCTAATAATATCAAAATTAATTACATTTTTAGTGGACCCCTAAGCTCTTAGAACACTTCTAATGAAGGCTCGTAGAACAAGTTCCCAAGATTAAAAATAATTAAAAATACAAAAAGGTAGAAAACATTCAGATACGCTTCTGAATTAGGTGTTTCAAGACTTTAGTAAGAACTCACAAACCAAATGTCACTTTCATAAGTAAATAAAAATTTATATTATTAAAAGAAATCATCCCAAAAATCAATTTAAACAAAGTTGTTGCAGTTATTCATTAATTTTGTCCAACAAAATTTTATTTTAGCTATACTCATGTATAAAACTTGTTGGGCTTTTAACATACCTGTAGATTAACCAAACATATAACAAAACTAAATCAAAAATAACCAGAATAAACCATTTGCGTGTTTCATATTTTATTTGTGGTCTAGTATATAACACACATATTTAGACAAGCGTATACTAACCAAATAGTTTAATTGAAAATGAGGATATGTAACTATGAATTATTTTTCATAAATTATTTAATAATATAGTATAGTTAAGTTATATGTATTCACATTTTATAAACTAACATTCACTCAAAATAAAAGTTGGCTATAAAAAAACCTAATAACAGTTTGCATGTTCTTTAAACCTTCAATCTTCGGCGACAGAGAGTTCTTCAATCCCAATTGGAAGAATATAAACCCATGGAGCACTTTAGCAAAAACGAACCAGAATCTTATTGGAACGTTGCTTATTGGCAACTCCCAATTCATCTAAACTCCGAACCGAATCTCCAAAGCTTGCTCTGACCCTCAGACTTTGACCTTCGTGGAAACTCTGCACTAACTCAAGTGAAGCTTGATACCAAATCTGACTCAAAGATCTAAGCTTTTCTACCCAAGAAAGAAATAAAACTCTCTATCAACTGACATCACCATCTACCCAGAAGGAAAAGAACTAAATCTAAAATTTTATTTAGGTTCAACACAAATCAAAGAGAAGATAGGCATGATAAACATCTCTGATTTGGCTAACCATAACAAACCAAAATCGCCTAACGAAACAGATAATCGCCAAAGCGAAAACAAAGTCGATCTTTATGATCGAACCTATATACAAAACAAAAAAATAAAAAAAGTTCAGTAACCGGCGACTATAAAGCCTCCGGTCACCGGAAAGCTTCAATTCTTTAAACGCTGCTAGTGAGAAGATGGAGAGAGCAAAGAGAGAGAAACAACAAAGAATAGCTATACTCTTAAGATAGAAACATTTCTTTTTTTTTTCTCTCCTTTAATTAAAATGACAATTTCTAAAATACCCATAAATTTACAAAAAAAAAAAATAATTTGACAATTTTGTCTTTCGTTTGTAGGGCTTGAGACTATAATATCCATTAATTTAATTCATTGCATCCATAAACCATTAAGAAAATATCTTTCTAACAATCATAATTTAATTTTATTAATAGGTGTAAACCCATATTCTTTAAAAACTATATAAATTAAAATTGTAATAGTAATGATCATTACAAAAAAGCCTTGTTCAAAAACGCGGCCGCCTAGCCGATTAATCGGCCGCTTAATCGTAAATCGCATGCTCCCCGAGGCGAGTTGAGGCAATTCGGTTGGGTTCTACGTCAAACCGAGTTATGCCCACGTTGACCGTGTTTTAACATTAATCGAACGTAGAATTACAAAATCGTTTGGAAAAATAAATCGTCCATATTAACTTTGTACACTTTAGCCCAATATTAAAGGCCCATTATTACCAAAAAGTGAAAATCTTCACTTATCTTCCCCGACATCAGAATTTGGGAACTTTGTTAACCCTAATTTTGATTTTTCTTCCTCAATTCAAGTGAATCCAAAGCAAATCACTGTGAACCAGATTCGTCCATCGATTACAAATCCTTGTTATACCTGATTCAAGGTAATAAACACTAAATCATTCATGTTTTAAGTTATTAAATCTTCCTCTCAGATTGTGGATTTCTCTAACTTCGTATCTTAAGTTCATTTCTTTTATAGTTCGGTAGAAAAAAAAATAGTTTAGTATGTCATAGAATTTGGATTATTGTTAAAGAAGTATATATATGTTCACGTGAATGGAAGTTATCACTTTGTGTACCGTTTGGTTAGCTTGGAGTTGACCAACTTCTTTTTCTTTCTTAATCAAACTTTAAAAAAAGAATTTTGAAAGTTTCGTGATGTTTTGTCTAGCTCCTTTGTCATTCCACATCTCTTGTGTTTTGTCTCTTAGTGATGTTTTATTTTTTTAATCTATTTTTCTTTGTCTCTTCTCTTTATCTTTATCATCTTAATCTATTTTATCTTTGTCTCTTCTCTTTTTACAGGATAATTCTAAGAACTTGTGGAGCATGTACAAGAAATGGACAGTGATGTTGGTTTTGTGTTAACCACCCAAGCTCCTAGAGTAAGAGATTTGTATGATGATGATTTTGAATCAGAAGATGAAGATATTGTGGACATGGAGTTTGAACCTGATGTCTTTGAAGAGGATCCTGTCTTTCATGATTCACAGTCTCATCAGCAGTAAGATAAAACTTGATTTCTTGTATGTCTTTAGCTTTTTAACTCAGATTTTAACAATCTTATGTTTTTGTCTTCACTTTCAGGTAAGTATCAAGTTGTAATTTCTAACACATCAAGTCCACTACAAGATCAAGCCAATATATTTGTTTGATTATTGAAGAACAGAGGATTGAAAAAACAATCCTTATTTTTTTTTTGGGTTGTTCTTAAGATCAAAACAATATATTTTTTGTGTCTCTTGTAAGTGGATTGTATTTTGTAATGGAGTTGAACTAAAAGAAGTACAATTATTTTATGATCTAGTTGATATGTATTTATAAATCTATGACACTTAATATTAATGATGTGTTTTCATAAAGATGTATTATACAAAATTCTGGCATTATATGTATAAAATGTGGTATTATACATACAAAAGTATAAAAAATTCCTCCCCGCGTACTCTACGATTTTTTTCCGACTTTCTAATAAATCGCTAGGCCCGTATGTGCCGCACGCGTAGCGCCTAGCGAGTTTCCGAACAAGGCAAAAAAGTATAAATTAACATTTATAACATTAAAAACAATGCGTTTACTTTATATGACAAATCAAAAAGTTTATTCAGTTTTGTATATTATTATAGAATATATGAGACATTTAAAAAACACTATCAATATTATGGGGTTTTGCCGTGTCAACTGGTGTTAGTTCACACATTAATAATGGATTTTTAGGTTTTACCGTATTTTTAATTAATAGGTTTTCATTAAATCCAAATTTTGTGAAAACATATAAGTTGAAAGAACATCTGAAAAATACTACATGAAGAACATAAGCCAGACTAGATTATATACGGTTACCGGATTTACTAGTTTGGCCGGGGATCTAGATTTGAAATAAAAATACCTGTATATCTTAATTTGCTTATAAATAAAATATATATATCCCAGTAAAAAGAGTTAAATAATTTGTAAAATAGAATGTTATCTTCTCACCATTTAAATGTAGATGCACTATTAGTCATCATTTTTCGGTTTTGGTCCATATATTTTGGTTTTTGGTGTTTTTTTCTACAAATTTAGGTATTGTTCAGATATTTACAAAGTTTGATTTGGTTTCTATTGGGTTATTCGGTTTTTGATTCGATTCACTAGAAAAATTAAGAACCGGCAAATGTGGAAAAAAAATGCGGGTCCAATTCAGTTTTGGTTTGATTCTAGTTTGTCGGTAATTACGGATTTATATATAAAATACTGGATAATTTGAAGGCTTCAATTTAAATATCGGGTAATTTGAGTTGTTCGGATAAAAATATTAGATAATTTGGGTTGTTTTTAATATTTGATTAAAAATATTTGGATAGTTCGTTTTTGGGTAATTAGATTTATAAATAGTATTTTAAGATATTTTGTTATTAAATATAACTAATCTTTGTAAGTTTATAATTTGTATTTAAAAAATTAGGTACCAATTTAGTTCTCGTTTCGGTATCAACGGTTCCAAAGATATATAATCTGCTCGGTTATTTATGAACTTTAGTTCACTTATGTTTTTTTTTGATACGGGTTTTTTCAAAGTTAAATATATATATTAAAATAAATTCTATATAAGAATGGTCATAGCTTTAGGTACATTTATCCGATTTCTTAAATCAATTGCATCAAAATATTAGTAATCTGATTTGTTAGATATTCATGGACTGACTAATGTAAACACAACGGTCGCGGATATAGCTGCAAGAGTTTGCAGATGCAGGTGGTTATGATTTTAATCGTTATTAAGTGATTTACACGACTGGTATATCAGCTGGAAATTGGTGCATTTGCATGATACTGATGACTGTGACTACCAAAGGCAACAAAGTTTTATTAATAAATTAACAATATTAACACTTTATATAATTATAAAATATTAAAATCATACTATTATAATATATATATATATATATATATACATTGTATTTATAAAATCATACTATTAAATTATAAAAATTTATTTTTTGAGTTTTGTATATATATATATATATATGTTTACATATTAATGTCTAAAATTTATAGTAACTATATTTTTAAAGCTTCATTATAAAAATTAAAAGATAATATCAAGTATTTATATTTTCTAAATTTTTAAAAACTTAATGAATTAGTTTTATATTAATATAATATTTTGAGAAAATATATTTTTATTTATCCTCCCTACACCGTAAACCCCAGCTGTTGTCGGTGATATATGCTTAAATTATCCTAGATCTATTGATTATTCTCTCAAATAAGAGGTTCAGTTGTAGTACTTATGGATCAAATCCACATAGAGCGAATGCACAGAATATATTTTATAATTAACTTAATTATGCTAAACAATTAAATAAACTTAAGAACTAGTAAACTACGAATGAGTTGGTTGTAAGAAATTAAGGAAAATAGCTAGATTTAGGATTTTAAAGTACTGAATTATAATGACTACAAGTCAAGGGGTTTTCAACATAACAAAAATTTAATAAGTAAAGATATAATTTATAGTTATCTCTGGCTAAGCTCGGAGTCTAAATATTTCGTATGAAAAGTCAAAATAATAGTAGATCGATGATATGCAAACGACATTGGTGATGGCTTTCTTAGTCAATCATTAAACGATCAGATTCGATAAGTTCACTTAGAATTACTCGACTAATCTCTCGATTATCCCTAGCAACTTAGGCTCAACAGGATTAGTTCATGTAATGATTTTACTCTCGCATATATCGATTATTCTAATATCAGAGATTTAGTTAGCTATTCAAGAACACAACTAATAATCACAATTCTGATGATAGATCTAATAATCATCTTAGCAGTTCTATTGTTTACCTGATCTAACAAAACCATTAATAAACCCTGAATCTAACAAGAGATCTACTCAGAGATAACTAAGCAGAACATAATCATAAACATAAAATAATGCATAAGATTAACGATATAAATGTGGGGTTTCAATATAAAGCTTGAAAGAAGTCTTGATCTTCTTCCCAAAACTACTATGTTTTCTATAAAACTAAACTTTCAAAAGAGCTCTCTTTGCATGAAACACAAGCAAAGATAATATAAACTAGGTAAAACTCATCCAGAGGCAATCTTGTAATTTCTGTGACTTGTGCTTCAAGTCAGGTACTCTGTGAATTGGGCTTCGTGTTGACCGTCAATCGATGACAAGGGTGCATCGTCGATCGACGCAACTCTCTGTCTCAACTGGTACATTGCTGATTTGGACAAGCTTGGGGGGTTCCTCTCTCTTTGAGCTCCATAAAGCATCATAATCTCTATAATGCTCCAAAATGCACGTGGACATGAAAAGACTCTAAAACACATCCTAAAAACACATAACATACTCAAATAGGGCCACATGGTTTAAAATTTGTAAATATTAGGACCTATCAATTTCTCTAGACTTAACCTTTTGCTTGTCCTCAAGCAAAACAATGGTAAATCTATGGAAGAGTTTGAAAACACAGGGACTCACTGTCCCCAGTGTTATCATGTCTTGTTTAGGTTTGAAAACACATAAGAAAAAAAAATTTAATAGAAAGCAATATCAGTAAAATCCCCCCAGACTTAAAGAACATTGTCCCTAATGTTATCATGTCTCGGTTAGGTGGGGAAAATAAAGCATAAGTAAAAGTTTAAGGAAGAACTCTATACCAGACTCTGTAATGAGTTCGACCGATGGTTAGTGAGGGTGTCGACCAATGGGATCGATATCGACTGATGGTTGTGCACTGTCGTCGACCGATGCCAATTCTCGATATTCATGTTTTTATGTTGCAAATAAAGAAAATACGAAAACTAGTAAAATCATGAAATTAAAATGAATTTAAGACATACATAATAGTTGGTTGCCTCCCACTCAGCGATTGGTTATAGTCTTTAGCTTGACGTTTAGCATTGTATGGACTAAGAAGGTGTAGAGTATCACTTGTTGGAAAAAAAGTGTCCACATCTTCTTTGCTCATCTGAAACCAGGTACCAACGAAGCTTATAATTGCTTCTTCACCTCTGGTTCTTTGGTTGTACATGTTCTCCTTGGTGATCTCAATTTGACTCATCCTCTATTGAAGGTTGTCAATGCGTCTGTGTAACCAGTCAATCCTGCTATCTGTGGGTATGGATATAACATCCAATCTCATGGAGATATCTTCCATCATCATGTCTTGAGATGCATAAAATCCATCAAGTTTATCATCTAACAGATTCTCAGTTACAGCCTCTGTCTAAATGGCCCGCGTGAAGCGTCGATTGATGGTTGTGCAAGTCTGTCGACCGATGGTGCTTCGTCTGCTCCATTCGCGTGCTGTCTCTCAATCATTTGATGAGTAGATTCCATCCGTTGCGTTATCTCCTCCTTGAACGTGGTTAACCAGTTGATACTGTTTTTGAATGGGTAATAGATATCATCAATACTTTGTAGTACTCATCCATCACATGTCATGTGCTCTGTAGATTCCTTGTACAATGTCATCTAATCCTTCTCTGCTGTAATAGTCATCGGATGGTCTGGTCTCCTCGAAATTCTCTGCATAATTTGGAAACAAAGAGGAATGTGAACAATGATGGCTGCTCTTTGAAGAATATCTCTAATGTCATCCTTGGACACGTTGATGATTCTGCCATCTATAGCTCGTGCATTACCATATTTTTCTTTGTAGACACCATACTCATCTTTTTCTTCCCCATAATCAATATTATCTGGATCAAACACTTCAGGTTCTGATCTGTAACCGATGAAGTCTTCTGGAAGGTGAGTGTCGATCAACCACAACAGTGTTGCGTCTATCGATGCCTTGTTTTTATCTGAAGGGTTTTCATGTTGTTGTTGTTGTCTGAGAGATTTCCTGATCCATTGGTCATTGCTAGTATGTCTGCTATATCTTCCTTAGATACATTGAGAAGTCTTCCATCCTTTGCTCGTGCATATCCATCTGGATCCCTCATAATTCCAAACTCATCTGGTCTGACATAACCATAATCTTCATCATATTCTGCCAGATTAGCGTCGATCGATGGCATTGGGGCACCATCGATCGATGTTGCATTCTAGGTTCCATCGGATCCTCTGTAATCTCCAGCCTCCTCTAGGCAAGAGCACGGTACTTGATTTCTTCTTCTTGAAGATAAAAGGTGTCGTAATCTGGGTTAGCCATGTCATTCCCTAGGTCAGGGTCGTCGATTGATGGCAAAGGGTAGGTGTCGATCGATTGCTGATAAACAACATCCATCGATTGTATGGGCTGGGTGTCAATCAATGCTCATCTGACTCATTCTCTTGCCCGAAATCGTATAAACACGTGACCTCAAGTACTGGCTCATGAACCAAATCAACGAGAGCAGCCTTGGTTTTAGTTTGAACATGTTCATAGTAATGATTTTGATCAATAAGGGTTAAATACAACATGTTTGTCTTCATGTCGCATATTGCTCCTAATATGGCCATGAAAGCTCTTCCAATTAGCATGGATGAATTTTTCTCCACTTGGACGTCCAAGATATGAAAAGCTACAGGAATTAGGGCATCACCGATTTGCATTTGGAGGTCTTTGACTATTTCTCCTAAATTTGCCTTAGAGCTGATGTACCTTGTTATTTACTTTTAGACCATCGTTTGAACCCTATTTGGAGTCTACTATGTATGTTTGGACTATGTTTTAGAATCTTTACAAGTCCTTGTACATTTTGGAGCATTATGGAGATCATAGAGCTTGTTAGAGTATTCAGAGAGATATCCAGTAGCTGTTCACATTCAGCAAAGTACGAGTCGAAGTCAAGCATGACCATCGATCGACGGAGCATCCTTGCTGTTGATCGATGGCCCACTCTCAGAGTACTGGCCGACTTCAAGCCCAAGTCAGAACGAATTATGAGAACAACCCTAGACGAGTTTTGACCTAGTTTATATGGGTTCTGCCATTGTTTAGGGGAGAAGATCTGAACTCCTTCAGAAATTTGTATTGCAACCCCGTTTATTATTCTATGCATTATAATTCAGTTCATCATGTTTTCTATGACCATGTCTGAGTAATTCACCAGTTAGATTTAGGACTCATAATGGTACTCATGAATTAGCCCCAAAATAGGATTCCTAGGATGAAGTAATATCAATATTTGAAATTGTGTTTAATGTTTGCGTTCTAGAGTAGCTAACTAGAAACCTGAACTTAGAACATGGATAACTACTAGAGTAGGTTCTGTGCCAAAATTGATTCCATTGAGCTAGGTTGTTAGATACATGCGAGAGCTGGTCTAATTAGCATAGAGAACAAACTTCCTGTTTGATTAGCATCGATCGACACTCGGCCATAGCCGTCGACCAACGGTACACTTCTCTGTCCACGTACGAGATTTGGGATAATAAGGGGTCAGACTAGTTAACTTATTGTCCTCGCATAGTAATTATTCCATGCATCCTATCCATTATAGTTCACTTGCTTGAAACCCTAGATCTATCGTTTTCCATATTTACGTAAACCTTAGACAATTTTTTTTCTGATAACTTACAATCAACCCTCCATTAGCTTGCCTAGCTTAACCATTTTTTTGAGCAATGCCTAGCTTATCCATTAGAATTACAGAAATCTATTGTGTGCTTTCGCTCTCTGTGGATTTGACCCCTAAGTACTGCAATTTGAGCTCTCTTGGCAAGAGTAGTTTGTAGGGTTAATTTGATAGATTGTCTGCATTAACATAAACCTTAACCTGCACGCTGTCAAATTTGGCGCCGTTACCGGGGAGAAAGGATCGACATTAGATTTATTTTCTAGGTTTAGTCTAGGCTTTTTTACTACTGCAAGTTACTAATAATTTTTTTTCTTGTCTTTTTGAGGTGCAAGACCAACAGTACCAGAAGCAACAAGAACCAGGAATTACTCTTCTCAGATCCATTTGCAACTGAACGTCAATCCGCAAACAGATACGACAGTAGCATTCAACCGCCGATAGACGCTTCTTCACGACCAACATCGATCGATAGCACCAACATGTCATTGACGATGGTAGTTCACGCATTTAGATGGTTGTGACTTTAGTTGTGGTCCGAGGTGAGAGAGGAGACTTGTATGATCTTGAAGGTCATATGCTTAATGCAACAAGTCAAATAATTGATGATCAGGGAGCTATAATCCCTGAACGAGAAGTGAAAGCAGACTCTGCAGTAGCTCGACCTGAAGCTAATGTCCAAGCTTCTCCATGGACACTGGCAGACTACAATCATCCAGACCAGCTTTATGCTAACATATTCATTATTCGTCCTCCAGCTTTCCAGAGGAACGACTTTGAGATCAAACTGTCTCTCTTCGCACTTGTTGCATAGTTACCATGGATCGTGACATGTGCATCCAATGGATCATCTGGAGTTGTTTGAGGATCTTGTATCTACTATTAAAGCTAATGGAGTCCTTGAGGACTATTTGTTTTGTAAGCTCTTCAAGTACTCACTTGCTGGAGAGGATTTACATTGTCTTAAGCATCTACAACCAGGATCTCTGACATCATGGACATACATCAAGAATGCGTTCCTGCACAATTTCATTGATGATGCACGAGCAAAGGACTTGAGAAGCAGAATCGCTACATTCACATAGGAACCTGGAGAATCGTTCAGAAGCTCTTGTTCAGATTTAAGTCATACCATAGAGACTGCCCACGCCACGGTTTCAACGAGGTGCAACTACTTAACACCTTCTTCAGAGGTATTGATCTGCAATACCAGATGACTTTAGACACAACTAGTGAAGAGAATTTCAGCACTAGGAGTCCAGAAGAAGCAACAATACTTATTGAAAACTTGGCGTCTAACAATAGTACCAAGAACACTGATTATGAGAGTAATAAATCATCTCCATCTTTGAGCAAGGAGCAGATAGATGAAGTCAAAACAAAGCTGGATCGTGTTAGGAAGTTTCTTAGGAAGCAGGAAGTGAAAGCCATGGAAAAGAATAAGAGGAGGAAGATGTGAATTTTGTTAGTGGAAACAGTTTCCAGAGACAAGGAAATCAGGGCTACAACAAAAACTCCTATGGTGGAAACATGAGTAACTACAACCAGAGTTCACAGCAGCAGAGGCCCAACAACAACAAATGGACCTTTGGATCTTCTTATCAGAACCCACCTCCAGAGACTCATAAGAGCAAGTTAGAAGCTATGGTTGATAGGAAATTGGAGCAGCAGCACCAGATGACTGTGAATTTTAATGGAAAGATAGATGTTATGTACATCAACCTCAAGACTAAGTTTGAGACTTTCAACACTCATGTCAAGAAGTTAGAAAATCAAGTGGTCCAGACAAGTGAGGCCATTCAGCGACATGAGACCATGATTAAGGAGAAAAGGGAAGCCAGTCAGAAACACCATGTCAATGCATTGATAGGTGATGATTTTTGGCAAAAATGTGAAGAGATAACAACTCCACAAGGGAGATTTCCGAGTAAAAATTGCTATGTCTTTCGGCTGTTCGCACTGGTGTTGATGGACACCCACTTCTGAGTATCTATCGACGGAATCCTTAGAGTCTGTAGCTTCGTGTAAGTCTTCGAACATCGATCGACGTCGGGACATCAACATCGATAGACAATCTTCAACAAAAAAAACCATTTCATCTACCAAGTCTGAATGCAAGCTTGTTTGTCAGCCGCAGAAGGAAGTAGGAGATTCCTAAACATCTGCGCAGAGAAGCAAATGACAAAGAGATGGATGGCTTTGCTAAAATAGTTTTTAAAATTCCTTTAGATACTCAATACTCAATTTGATGAAGCGTACTATACTTATAGATTGTGGATGCTTTCAGGGAATCCAAGGAGACAGATGAGGACATAGAGCGTATGTTCAATTGCCTTAGAGAGAATCTAAAGGAGAGGATCACTCTCAATAAGAAAAGTGACCTTGGGAAGTTCGTGATTCCATGTTTTGTCAAAGGCCACGATTATCCCAATACCCTATGTGATACTGGATCAGAAGTCGACATCATGCCTAGAGTTATGGCAGAGAAGCTAAGCCTGAAAGTGGAACCTTTTAGTGATTCATTAACCTTTGTGGATTGCTCCAAAGTGAATTCAAGAGGGATAGCCAGAGACGTCCCAATGCAGATTTGCAAAGCCTTAGTCCTAGTAGACTTCCATGTGATGAATATAAAGATTGACTAGAACTCTTTCTTACTCCTTGGAAGAGCATTCTTGGCCACAGTGGGAGGTATTTACGACACAGAGAAAAACATGTTGTATATATCCTTGATTGATCCAAATAACTTCTATGAACCTGTTAAAGTCAAGAACAAGGCTACTATGATAGAATTGGGTGATGATCCAATTTTAATTGTTACATGCTTCTGCAATTACGACGAAGAGGAGGATTCTGCGGAGACAACATCGATCGATACACAAACCTTGGTATCAGTCGATGACAACTACATACAAAACCTTCACGAAACCCACCCTTCATAATCGAATGATACCCAACTTCAATAATGGGTCAACGGTCATGCCACAGATCAGAACAAAGAAGATAGTCCAGAAGACATAGTATACATTGGACACTAATACCATGAGATGGATAACCCAGAGTACGACACTTCTTATTTGAAGAAGAAGCGAACGAGTACCATGCTCTTGCACTAGAGGAGGCTGGAAATTTCAGAGGCTCCTATAGAACATGGAATGCGACATCGATCGACGGTGCCCAAATACCCTCGATTGATGCTAATCCGGTAGGATACGATGAATATTATGGTTATCTCAGACCAGATGAGACCCAGATGGATATACACGAGCAATGGATGGAAGACTTCTCAATGTATCAAATAAGGATATAGCAGACATACTCGCCATGGCCAATGGATCAGGGAATCTCTTCAGACAACAACAATTGATTGGAGCAGTTAGTTCAGCATCAACACTTGGCCATCGATTGATAGTCATCACGCAGCATTTAGGCAGAGGATGGTAACAACGAAGTTATTGGAAGACAAGCTTGATGGAGCTTACCTTTCTCAAGACTTGATGAGGGATAATATCTACCAGAACTTGGATGATATTTAGAGCCCAACGATACCAGGCTTAACATTCTGATGAGATGCATTCAAACACTCGAGGAAAGGATGAGTATAATGGTGATTGCTCAGAGAAGGATGGACAACCAGAGAACGAGAGAAGAAGAAGTTTTAAGAAGCTTCATCAGTGCATGGTTTGAGACGAGCAGAGAGTATGTGGATACCTGTTTTCCACATTGGTTCGATGAACCACCTTACTAGTCCAGAAGTCCAAACGTCAATCTAAAGACTATAACCAAGCGCTGAGTGGGAGGCAACCCACTGTCTAGTAAGTTTTAATTTAGTTTTCATTATTTAGTTATTAATTATGTTTTTTATTTATTACTTTAGGTTTCCAAAGAAGGAGTAGAAAATTTTGAAACCACCATCAGTCGACACAACCACCTCACCATCGGTCGACGGCTTGGATGGTTTACCATCGGTCGACAGTCATCACTCACCATCGGTCGACACTCCTTACGGAGTTTGGTAACCTCGACTTTCTCTCTACCCTTGTACCTATGATTTAGTTTTCCTTAACTGAACCAGACGGGATACCACTGGGGACATTGTTATTTAAGTCAGAGGGAGGTTTGCTGATGCTTTATTTATTTTGATATTTTATTTATTAAAGTTTTTTTAAAAAAAATATTGAGTCAAGAAGGAGATTATGATTAGAACTTATTTATTGACTAATCACACTATAGCATCGCTCTTAAACATGTTGATTGCAGAGATTACTAGAGATGCCAAAGTGAATCATGCCGCCATTAGATCACACTTACTAAGAAAGTTTGAAGAAACCAAAGCTGATCTCCAACCTAATATTGACTATTTTGCTTGCTTTGAGGCTTGGCATACATCAGATCAAATTCCTTTTGCAAGTTTGTAATGTACTAGTCTGTGTATTTCTGATTCCATTCTCTCCCTCTTCAGGATCTATAAGAGAAAAGACTGAGATGATTTCCTAAGATGTAGAGGGGTAGGTACATTACAGATGACCCCACTATTCTAATTCAAAGGAATGATCACACATTGTTGGAAGCGAGGGATATATACATTACCAGTGACCCTACTATTAGCCTACAACTGTTTCAAAAAAAATCAAAAATAAGGTGGCAAGGTGGACTGTATTAGCATGATTATTCATTTAGTTTGAGATCTAAAAATATTTAGAGAGAGAAGAGGGAAGAAAGGGACACTTTATACCTATATATGAAGATTTGCAGGGGTTAAGTCTATGTGTCCTTTGATCGATACTCCCAAGGTAAAATTCGCACTTTATTTTTATGTAAAGAAATGAGATTAGTAGAGGGATGAGTCAAATTGGTATTTGTTGAGTTGATGCTAGAATGAATTTGGTTGTTATACTAGGATAGGGCATATAGAGTTTCTATTTGATTAGCATTATTTGATGTGGTTGTGATATAGTAAGGTTGATATATACTTATACATTATGTGAGTCCCCGCTTATGCTACCTTTGATTTACTTGAGGACAAGCAAAAGGTTTAGTCTGGGGAGTTGATATACCTTGTTATTTACAAGTTTTAGACCATCATTTGGACCCTATTTGTAGTCTACTATGTATTTCTGGATTATGTTTTAGAGTCTTTACCAAACCAGGTACGTTTTGGAGCATTATGGAGATCATGGAGCTTGTTAGAGTATTTAGAGAGATATCTAGTAACTGTTCACATTCAGCTAAGTACGAGTCGAAGTCAAGCATGACCATCGATCGATAGAGCATCCTTGTTGTCGAACGACGGCCCACTCACAGAGTATTGGCGGATTTCAAGCCCAAGTCAAGACAAATTACGAGAACGCCTCTGGACGAGTTTTGACCTACTTTATATGGGTTATGCCATTGTTTAGGCAGAACAACCACCACACACATGTATTACCTTACAACTTTTAGTTTTCTTACCTTTTAGTAGTTTAGGGGAGAAGATCTAAACTCCTTCAGAGATTTATATTGAAGCCCTTTTATTATTCTATATATTATATTATTCAGTTCATCATGTTTTCTATGATCATGTCTGAGTAATTCACGTGTTAGATTTAGGGTTCATAATGGTATTGATGAATTAGCCCCAAAATATGATTGCTAGGTTGAAGTAATATCAATCTTTGGAATTGTGTTTAATGCTTGCGTTCTAGAGTAGCTAATTTGAAAGATGAATTTAGGACATGGACAACTACGAAAGTAGGTTTTGTGTCAGAATTGATTCCATTGAGATAGGTTGTTAGATACATGCGAGAGCTGGTCTAATTAGCATAGCGAACAAACTTCATGTCGGATTAGCGTTGATCGACGGTACACTTCTCATACGAGAGTTGGGACAAGAGGGGGCAGACTAGCTAACTTATTGTCCTAACATATTAATTATTCATTGCATCTTATCCATTATAATTCACTTGCCTGAAATCCTAGATCTTTCGTTTTTAATATTTGCATAAAACCTTAAATAATTTCCTTTTTCTGATAACTTACAATCAACCCTCTATTTTTAGATTGCCTAGCTTAACCATTAGAATTATAGAAATCTATCGTGTGCTCTCGCTCTCTGTGTATTTGATCTCTAAGTGCTGCAATTTGACCTCTCTTGGCAAGAGTAGCTCGTAGGGTTCATTTGATAGATTGCTTTCATTAACATAAACATTAACCCGCATGTTGTCAAGAGCAACCCACAAAAGTGAATGAATCACTAGAAGATTCCACCTTTAAGCTGAGGACCTCGACCATGGTTCTTGGTATAATTCTTACTGACGAACCGGTGTCGCAAAGTGCAAGAGGGCAGTCATGACCCATGATGTTGCAGGGAACTACAAATTTTCCAGGGTCGCTTCTCTTCTTCAACTTAACCCTCTGTTATTTTCTCCCTCAGATGATAAAACATTCTTTCAATATCCTCATGAGTCCCCTTGGTTTCTATGAAGAACATCCACAATCTGTGAGTGTAATAAGCTTCCTTGAATGTGTTTTCTAAAAGGATTCTAAGGACTCTCTTGGTAAAGTTATCCATTTCTCTCTCATTAGTTTCCCTTCTGAGATGCTTGGTAATCTTCTTCTTTCTTCTAGTATATCCATCCATAGCTTTCTAAATTACCATAAGGACTGAATTATATGTTTGTCTGGGTTTGGATTGGGTGGGGGTCGAGTTCCTATGAGTATATATAAGGCAATCGACATATTTCTGTTTCGATCGGTCGTCGACCGATGGTAGGCTCCAGCTGTCGATCAATGTCCATCTCTTCATACTCGGATTATTCAGGTACCAGCAAACGATGGTGAGCTTCGGCTGTCGATAGATGGTCCTTCGAACAAGGCATCTCTTCCACAACTTTCCAAAATTCATCATCAATATTGGCCCTGGCGTGATGCTTTTGTCCAGCCTCAATCTTTTCTTTGATAAAAGATTCTTGTCTCCTCACAACCTCACTGGTCTGAATAACTTGATTCTATAGCTTCTTCACATCGGTGTTGAGAGCTTCAAAATTATTGTTGAGATTGGTATAGACAACATCAATCTTTTCATTGAAGTCTACTGTCATCTTCTGTTGTCCCTCCAAAACCTTGTCAATCATGGCTCTAGTATTGTTCTCTTGGGTATTTGATGAGGTTTTCTGATTGTAAGAGGCTCCATAGGATTTGTTGTTGTTGTAGGGGCTATGCTGCTGTGATCCTTGGTTGTATCTACTCCTCTAACCATTGCCATAAGGTTTCATGTTGCCCTGGTTCCCATATCTCTGGAATCCATTTCCAACAATGTTCACATCTTCTTCACCTTTCTCTTTATAGCTTCTGCACCTCCTGCGAAGCTAACTTGCTTCTTCAAAAACCTCTAAACATTATTTAACTTGGCTTTTACTTCTTCCATATGATCATTGGTAAGCGTAGGGGCCGATTTTCTCCTATCATGATCATTGTTCTTGGTGTTGTTGTTAGCTGCCAAATTCTCTATCAATCTGGTAGCTTTTGCAGGACTCATAGTGCAAAAATTCTTTCATTGGCTGTGTCTAAAATCCTCTGGTATGACAAATCAACACTTATGAAGAAAGTGTGGAGAAGTTGAACTACGTTGAATCCATGGTGTGGACAATCTCTTTGGTAGGATTTGAATCTGATCCAGGATTTCTGAAAGACTCTGCAGGCTCCTGTGTGAATTTAGCAATTATGCTCCTCAAATCTTCAGCTCTGGCATCAATAAATAAATTACGCAGGAAAGCGTTTTTGATGTCTATCCAGAATATAAGAGATTATGGTGGTAGCTTCTTAAGAAAATATGAAGAATCTCCAACAAGAGAATATTTGAAGAGCTTACATAGAAGATAGTCCTCAGGGACTCCATTAAATTTAAAGGCAGACAAAAGATCCTCGAATCACTCTAAATGATCCATAGGGTGCCCATGGAAATGTCAATGAAATGGTGTATGTGCCACAAGTGTGAAATAGGTTGACTTCAACTCAAAATCGTTACTCTGGAAAGATGGAGGACGAATAGCAGATATGTTCGCGCTGAATTGATCTGGACGATTGTAGTCAGCCAACGTTCTTGGTTGAGCATCCTAGTCTTCACCTACAACAACTTCTTCTATTTCAAGGATTACAGTACCTTGATCATCAATTCTCTGACATGTTGCATTACACAGGTGACCTTCAAGCTCATACAAGTCCCCTCTCTTATTCCTAGTCACAATCAGCATAGCAACCATCTCTACTCGAGAATCACCGTTGATCGATGTCTCGGGACTGGTGTCGATTAACGGCGGTAGATGAGTGTCGATCGACGAAGAATTGTTGGCGTTAATCGATTGTTATTGGGTCTTTTTATTTGTTGCCTTCGGTACTGCTGCTCATGCACCTTAAAACAAAAGAAAAAAAATTGTAAGTAAACTGGGAAAAAACCTAGACAAAACTTGAAAACAAATCTAATCGCGATCCTTGCTCTCTAGCAACGACGCCATATTTGATACGTGCTCAAATTACCCTAGAGCTACTGATTATTCTCTTAAATAAGAGGTTAAGTTGTAGTACTTAGGGACCGAATCCACAGAAAGCGAAGGCACACAATAAATTTGATATTCAACTTAGTTATGCTAGGGAATCAAATAAACTTTAAGAACTAGTAAATCAGGAATGAGTCGGTTGTAAGCAATTAAGAAAAATTACTAGATCTAGGGTTTTCAGGTAGTGAATTATAATGGATAAAAGCCAAGATGTTTTCAATCATAGAACACAAATTTAATAAGTAAAGTTGTAAATTATACCTATCTATGGCAAAACTCAGAGTATACAACTTGCGTATGTAAATTCTGAATGATTGTCGATTCATGGTATGCAAACGGTATCAATCAATGGCTTTCTTAGTAAAGCACTAAACGATCAGATTAGATAAGTTTACTTAGAATTACTAGACTAATCTCTCGATTACCCCTATCAACTGAAGCTCAACTGGATTAGTTCAGGTAATGATCATACTCTCGCAAATATAATTATCCTTATATCAGGGTTCTAGTTAGCTACTTAAAAACACAAACAATAAGTACAATTCTGATAGATCTAATAATCACCCTATCAGCTCTATTATTTGGGTAATCCGTCAAAACTATTAATAAACCCTAAATCTAACAAGAGATCTACACAGACATAGCTAAACATAAAATAATGCAAGACTAGAGATAAAAAATTGGGGTTCCAATACAAAGCTTGAAAGAAGTTTTGATCTTCTCCAAAAAAATTACTATGTTTTGTATGAAAATCTCAGAACTTGTAAAGGAGCTCTATTTGCATAAAAAACAGAGATAATATAAACAAGGTAAAACTCGTCTAGTGGCAATCTTGTCATTTCTATGAATAGTAAACAAATTATTCAAACCCGATCAAATCTTACTCTCCATCCTATGGATGGCGAAGTATTGTCTCAGCTAGATCTCTGGTTTGTAAAGGACTAATCAAAAGGGTGGGGACAGGTCAATTCATTTCTGTATGGAAGGATCCTTGGCTCCCATCTACTCGCCCGAGACCAGCGCAAAGTAATTTTCAAAATTTCTACCCCGACCTCACAATGGATGCTCTAATTGATCCACAAACACGTACTTGGAACTCTCAGGTTATTCGGACATTGGTGGAACCCATAGACGCACAAATTATAGAAAACATTCCATTGAGCAGAACTCCGATACCAGATAGAGATGGGTGGCACTTCACCAAAAATGGAAAATACTCGGTTCAGACAGGGTATCAGGTGGAACGTATTTACCCTGATTTGGTAAAAGAGGACAAGTTGATAGGCCCTTCACTTGTTCCTTTAAAGGCATTTTGTTGGAAAGTGAAATGTCCGTAGAAAATGAAACACTTCCTATGGGAGCTAATATCTGGATGTCTGGCGGTCAAGAAAAATCTTAAATCCCGAGGCATGCAGGGAGACACACTCTGCGCAAGATGTGGGGCAGAAGAGGAATCTATAAATCATGTTTTCTTTGAATGCCCACCGGCGATCCAAGTATGGGCTCTCTCAAAGTATCCATCAAACCCGGAGTTTTTTCCAACTCAGGCTTTGTTTATGAATATGGATCATTTGTTCTGGAGAGTATCACCACCGATGGAGGATCATCACTATGCATGGATACTCTGGTACATCTGGAAGGGCAGGAACAACAAGGTTTTCAGCAATATTGATATAGACCCTAGGGAAACAGTACGACTAGCGGAAACGGAGTCACTAGCATGGAGGGACGCTCAAATCTTGCTAGCCCAACGTGATTCTCAACATTCCAAATGTTTGGAAGAGATATCGCAGGACATCTCAGGGAGATGGTGCTTTATAGATGGAGCATGGAAGGAGAAGGAACTTTTCTCGGGCCAAGGATGGTATAGTACATTACCAGGTTTTACCGGCCTAATGGGGGCAAGAAATACTAGGGCAACGCTATCCCCTCTTCATGCGAAGGTGGAGGCGCTCATATGGGCAATGGAGTGCATGAGGAATTTAAGGCAATTTCGAGTGACTTTTGCAACAGAATGCTCACAACTGGCGAAGATGATTTCTGAACCAGAAGATTGGCCAGCTTTTGCAGGTTACTTAGAGGATATCAAAAATCTGAAGGGAAAATTTCAAAGCTCTGAAATTGTCCATATACCACAAACACAGAATCTAAAGGCGGAGAGCCTTGCGCGTAGTGCCAGGAAACAATCGTCTTTTGTCGTTCATATGGATGGGGAGTTACTAGCTTGGTTTACAGAGTCAAGGAGTCTGTAATTTATAATTCATCTTGATGACAAAAAAAAATTAATGTGTTTTCAATTGTTATTAAAATTTATTATTTTATAATGACTATTAGTAATAATTGATTTTTCTATTAATTTTTTTTTAAGAAAGAATGTAAACAAATATATTTCTGGTTTTCATATATCTTTTTTATTTTGATATATTTATAAAATCTGAAACTTTAGTTGTAAATATAAATAGTACACTAATTTGAATAATCAGTAGTTTAATTTTTATCAATTTCAATTTTATATAATGTTATTTTGTTTATTGTATATATAGTTAGATTTATGCTTATTATTTTTTTCTAGTTAATAATGAGAAAATAAAATATATTATGTATAGAGCTATATTTTGATTTCTATATCATATAAATATATGATTATATATATATTGAACTTTTAAAAATATAGAAAACCGGTTCGACTGATTGAACCGGTCCAACCAATCAATTAGTAACTATACCAAATCAGTTTCCAAAACATTACCTATACTAATTATGACGGTCGTCACTGTCCAACGGAACTCGGTATTGCTCATGTACTGGCTGAGCATATATATCAGGCAAATTAAAATCTAAAGAGATATAATGGGTCGAAAACTTCAATAGCATAATTGGAATAATATTTCACAACTATTAAATTTTCAAGAAAACAAAGACAGTAAGCCTTTCAAGTAAAATTATTCCAAGAGTATCTTAGACCGTGGAGAACAAGAACTATATCACATATAGTTTAACGAAAAAATCTATTAAAAGGAGTCTACACGTTTACGATATTTAACATGTTCATATACAATACATGATTATTTACGATACTATCACAAAATAATAGAGTAAATATTTGTTAGGATTTAAAAGAGGTTGGAATCGAGTTTTAGATGTTTGTTTTCATTTCGATGCCATATCAGACGAAAGAGGAAATCTTTCAATTCTATATTGATCTCTTTCTTAATTTGGTAATAATGGACGTGATTTAGTTTAGATAATTTTGGATCCACCTATTTTAGATAATTAATAGATAGAAGACTATTGTTTATTATTCTAAACTGCTTTTCCTTCTTAAGTATCATCACATAATACATCATGGACTTGTAATGTACATATTTGTATTATGTGATGTACTATCAATTCATATGTCAAGAAACTTACATATTTGATTTAGTTCTTGAAGGGATTATTAGATAAGGACTAATAACCAAAGTTAGTCCTTAATTTATGGCTAACATTGGTTATTAGTACTTATCTAATAACCCCTTTAAGAACTAAATCAAAAAGTAAGTTTTTTAACATATGAATTGATAGCCAATAGATTTAAAATTTTCAACGGATTTGATCTTCTTTACCCGAATTGTTTTTCAAAAAAGGTCTATGTTTGTTATTGAAATAAATTGAACATTTTCGATTAATCCTTGATTATGATTTTTTAGATATATAGATCAGTATATATCTATTATATATTATTTCATAATTTTTTTCATTTAAGATGCAGAGATTAAAAACATTTTATAGCTAGTAGTAAAAAATATTAATGGAAAATGTCAATTTATATTTTAAAATACAGAGGGTGTTGATTCATAATTTTCAATAAGCTATATTTTGACTTTTAAAACTTCTTTAAAAATATAATAAATATAAATATACAATTAAATAGTTTTAAGAATAAAAGACCCACCCTTGGACATTTTGTAAATAATATTATTACTTATTATTAATAGCAATAATATAAATGAGAAAATAAAATATACGGAAGTAAAATTTAAAATAAAAGACATATTATTTCACATTTTATGTTTATTTTTTTTTTTAAATTTAATTTAATAGTAAAAATATTTGTTAATACATTGATCTGTTCAAACGTCATCAAACTTCTGAAAATAAGTTTTGGTATAAAAGACAAGTATGGTACGAAAGAAGAGCTGAGTTCTCTTGTTGCGAATTGGTTCAAATTGAACTATTTTAAGCTGATGTTGAAAAGTTGGAATAATAATTTGTGCAATTAACCAACACGTTAGTCCGCATGGAAAATAGCACTAGGTGAATTCCAACTTTTATTGAATTTAAGTAAAAGTAAAAGCAACAATTATTTTCTATTTTTATTTATATTAAATATGTAGATATTTAAAACCATATTTTGTTTCTTATAGTTTTTATTAATATATTAATTCAAACAAATTTTTGTAGTTTACTTAATCTTATAACTCAGTAGTCAATAATACAACATACATTATATCGTGTTCAAATCTAAACTAATATAAAATTTTGAAAATATGATCAATCAGATTTTATATTGATTAGTGGAATTATTATAATTTTAAAGAATATCGGTTAAGTTTACTTTCAAATAAAATGATCATATTTTATTTAATATAAATTTTGACAAATTATCACTTTTTAATTTTAAACTTTCTTGTAATTTAAATAATCATGGCAACGATATGTTAATCTGGCAAAAGTTAAATTTTGAGTTATGTTTTAGTGAATTACAAGAAACTCACTGCTTCATATTTGTCACCCTAGAAAACTTATGACCCAATTCATACGCAATCATTTAATTTGTCTGTTGAAATTTTCTACACAATTATTGTTAATAAAAATTAGTATATGATTGATAGTGTTGGGGTCAAAAGCGGTAATGGCAAAATCAATGGATAAAATCCTCTGAAATTATGCATTAAACAAATAAAATCTGGAAATGTCAAAAAAACTATACGGCATAAACCAAACCTATTTGCACAAAGATATAAGAACAAACTTTGTATATTTCTTACCAGACAAGTAATAAAAGAAACAAATATAATGAAGAGATCGTAAAAACATTTTTGCGGAATGTTTGTGCGAGAAATGACGAGTTTTACGAAACAATCTTTTGTCAAATATAATTTGAAAGTTGTCGTAGAAAAACATCATAGTATAATCTATGAGATAACATTTCGTAAAAAACCTTTCAAAAAATATTTACGGAAAACTTTCGTAAAACAAACAATATAGTTCTGAAAGTATATTAGCTCGTGGACCGCTCCACCTCCTGTCCATGAGCCGAGACCACTCCTTCTCCTTTATGTCTCACCATGAGGCGAGACTAGCTCCATCTCCTTTCCTTCGAGGCTCTGTCATCGCCCCAAGCTCCTCAACGCCTTGCCACATCACCTAGAGGTGACCAAACTGTCTCTTCCTCGCCATATTGCCAGTAGGCGACCACAATTCTCCACCTCGGCTCCATATCGCCAATAGGCGACATCTCCTTCTCGCCACGTTGCTAACAGGCGACCACAACATGTCTTCCCCTCGTCACCATGAGGCGACTACGTCGTCTCTGCCCCTCGTCGCCAGCGGGTGACGTCTCCCTCTCTGCGCCTCTTCACCAGGAGGCGACGACTCCCTCTAAGTGCCTTATCGCCAGTGGGTTACGACTCCCTCTCCGCGCCTCATCGCCAGCGGGCGACGATTCCCTCTATGTGCCTCATCTCCAACAGACGACGACTCTCTCTCCGCACCTTGTGGCTAACGAACAACGACTCCCTCTCCTATTTCATGGCCAACGGGAAACGGCACTGCCACACTACGAGACCATGCACCGTACCATGTGTCCATTAGGCAACATCAACTCCTACGTTTCATCTCGCCACTAGGTGACACTTAGATCCTCCGCTCGTCTCGCCATCATAGTTCTCTCCTTTGAGTCTTGACCTAACTGATCCTTTTTCTGTCTCAATTAGAGTTACTTGAAATTTTACGATAAAAATAGTTAACTTGACACCATGTTTATTGCATTATACAGTTAGTTTTTATTATCTCATGAAACCAGCGGTATGGGAACCAACATTGTATGAAAGGTGATTTCTCCGAAAAAAATTGTAAAAGCGCTTAAGTCAAAAAATGGCCTGAGATGGTCTGAGACGTGGCAAAAGCCCACTTGCAACTCAAGACGAGAATGAGCCCAAACAATGACGGTTGACTTCATTTTCGTAGAAGATAAATGTCAAGTTTCCAAGATAATCATGAAGATCAAGAGGATAAGAAAGATTTTCACAAAGAGATAGGCTCGAATCAAAGGAAGAAAAGGGAAAACGACCGACCTAAGAGGCATATAGAAGGGAAGCCAAGGCGAGGAGCGCAAGGGACGGTTTTTAGACTTCGAACTCTCTGAACTTAGGAATTTTAGGCATTATTATCAACATGCTTAGTTTCTATATCTTGCGCTCAATTACTAGATGAACTTGCAAAGGTAGTTTGATCTCTTGTTCAAATTCTGTAATTAAACTACGTTCGGTGTCATCCTAAAAAAGGGTACGTATGCAGTCTTTCATAAGGTTCAGTCTCAAATCAATTAAACCTTTCTTGCATCGTTTTCGTCTTTTGTTATCGAACTGCGACTCAACCATGTTTAAGGATTTAGGTGACTAGAACTAGAAAACTCACTGGCATCTCTTGTGGCCGAAGCTTATACAATCTATTGTAACAATCGCTATGCTCTTACGCATGTTTGAAAGAAGATTTACTGTTTTTCTCTCTATATTTTTCCTCATTTATTTAATCACCTGTTGTTGGCCCTCACAAAGAATCCGGATCCACAAGGAAAGTCAAGAATCTTGAATTTCCTCCATTAAATAAAATTAATAGTGCAAATTTCGGTTCCCAGAGTTTGGTGCTAGAAGGAGGGAGGGTGGATTACTCTTACTCACATGGCCGCAAAATGCTTTGTCGAATAAATCTCTGAAAATACTGATAAGTCCTAATATTTACATGTTTTGGACCATATTATATGTCCTATTTGGACTCTGTTATGTGTGTCTACGATGTTTTTAGAGTATTTTCAGGTCCTTGTGCATTTTAGAGCATTGTAGAGATTATGAGGTTTTCTGGAGCTAAAAGAGAGAGGAACCAAGTAGCTGGTCAAAATAAGCAAAGTACGAGTCGAGACAGATCATTTCGTCAATCGACGACGCACCCTTGCCGTCGATCGACGGTCGACGCGCATAACCCATATTCACGAAGTACTTGACTTGAAGCACAAGTCATGGAAATTACAAGATTGCCCTGAACGAGTTTTACCTAGTGTATATGTCTTTTCCAGTGTTTTATACAAAGGGAGACATCTAAAGCTTTGTATTGGAACCCCAGTTTCTATCCTTATTCTTATCTTATGCACTATTTTATATTTATAATTATGTTTTGGTTAGCTATGTCTGAGTAGGCACCTTGTTAGATTTAGGGTTTATTAATGGTTTTGACGGATTAGGCAAAACAATAGAATTGCTAGGGTTATTATTAGATATATCAATACAAGTGTGCTTATTGCTTGTGTTCTAGAGTATCTAACTAGAACCATGATATTATGATAATTGATACTGAAAGAGTAGGATCGTAACCTGAACAAATCATGTTGAGCTTAAGTTAGTACAGACAATCAAGAGATATGTCTAGTAATTCTAAGTGAACCAATCGAATTTGTTTGTTTAATGCTTGACTAAGAAAACCATCAATCGATGCCGTTTGCATACCATCGATCAATGGCCATTCCGAATTTGCACACAAAAGTTGTAAACTCTGAGCATAGCCATATGATATAAATTATATCTTGACTAATTAAATTCGTGTTCTATGATTGAAAACCCATTTGGCTTCTATCCATTATAATTAACTACCTTAAAACTCTAGATCTAGATATTTTCCTAATTGTTTACAAACCAAGTCATTCCTCATTTACTATTTCGTAAATTCTTATTAATTGCCTATCATAACTAAGTTGACTATCAAATCCATTATCTACCCTCGCTCTCTGTCAATTTGCTCCCTAAATACTATATTTGAACCTATTATTTTAGAGAGTTATCAGTACTTCTAAGGAAATTTGAGTACATATCGAATTTGGAGACATTGCCGAGGAGCAAGGATCGGCACTGGATTTGTTTTCCATGTTTTCTTTCATTCTACTTACAAATTTTTTCTAGGTTGTCTTTCATTATACTTACAAATTTTTTCTTTTGTCTTTCAGGTGCATGCCCAGCAGTACCAGAAGCAACAAGGAAAACATACTTAATTTTCTCAGATCTATTAGCCATCGAACGTCACATCCGCAAGGAGAAGCGACAAGCATCAATCTACGCCAACACTACTTCGTCGATCGACACTCGTCTGCAGGAATCTATCGACACCAACACTGAGACATTGATCGACGGTAATTCCTGACAGAGATGGTTTCTATGTTGATTGTGAATAGGAATGAGAGAGGGGACCTGTATGACCTCGAAGGTCATCTGCGTAATGGAACAGGTTAGAGAATTGATGATCATGGTATTGTAATCCCTGAACCAGAAGAAGCTGCTGACGATCAAGCTGGAGCCGAAGCCCATTATGCTTAACCTAAAACGTTGGCTGACTACAATCGTTCGAATCAATTATATGCCAACAATATTCATCCTCCATCTTTCCATATGAATGATTTTGAGCTAAACCCAGCTTATTTCACACTTGTGGCCCATACACCATTTCATGGTCATTCTCATGAGCACCTTATGGACCATTTGGAGTGATTTGAGGATCTTTTATCTGCCATCACGACTAATGGAGTCCCTAAGGACTACCTTCTATGCAATATTTTCAAATATTCGCTTGCTGGAGATGCTTCATATTGGCTTAAGTAGCTAGTACCAAGATTTCTTACATCCTGGACAGACATCAAAAATATCTTCCTACGTAATTTTTTTGATGATGCAAGAGCATAGAAATTGAGGAGCATAATTGCTACATTCACACAGGAGCCTGCAAAGTCTTTTAGAAACTCCTAGATCAGATTAAATCCTTACCAAAGAGATTGTTCACATCATGGATTCAATAAAGTGCAACTTCTCAGCACTTTCTTTAAAGGTATTGAGCTGTCATACCATATGGATTTAGACACACTCAGTGAGGGAAACTTCTGAACAAGGAGTCCAGAAAAAGCCATTAGATTGATAGAGAATTTGGTAGCTAAAAACAACACCAAGAACAATGATCATGAGAGGAGAAAATGGGCCCTACACTGACCAAGAATCATATGGAAGAAGTAAAAGCCAAGTTGGATAGTGTTCAAAGGTTTATGAGGAAGCAAGTTAGCTTCGAAGAAAGTGTAGATGGTATAGGATCTGACAATGAGAAAAGTGAAGAAAAGGATGTGAACTTTGTTGGTGGAAATAGATTCCATAGATTTGGGAACCAGAGATACAGAAACTCTTACGGTAATGGTCAGAGGAGTAGCTACAACCAAGGATCACAGCAGTAGAGACCATACAACAACATAACCTATGGAGCCTCCTACTATAAGAACACCCCATCAGATACGCAGGAAAACAAGATTGAACCCATGGTTGACAAGGTTCTGAAGGGCAGCTGAAGAAGACAATGGATTTCAATGGAAAGATTGATGCTGTCTATGTCAACTTCAACACTAAATTTGAAGACCTAAACACCCATGTGAAGAAGCTAGAGAATTAAGTGATTTAGACTAGTGAGGTTGTGAGGAGACAAGAAATCTTAATCAAGGAATATTAAGGCTGGACAGAAGTACCAAGTCAGTGCCATCATAGATGATGATTTTTGGAAAGTTGTGGAAGAAGTTAGGCACCAAGAGGAAGAATTTCTTAAGAATTCCCTGCCATGTTTGAACGACCATCGATCAACATCCAAACACAACCATCGATTGATAGTACCTAAAGAATCTGAGAGTGAAAAGATGGACATTGATCAGCAACATGAGCTTACCATTGATCGATGGTTGATCGATACAAAAGGATGCCGATTGCCAACCATCAACATGAGTCTCTTATATAAGCACTCGAGTACCACCCTACCTAATCCAACATAGACGTATAAACCAGTCTTTATGGTAATTAATGAAACTATGGATAAACATTCTAGAATAAAGAAGAAGATCCCTAAGCATACTAGAAGGAAAGCTGGACAGCTTTGCTAAGAGAGTCCTTAGAATCCATTTAGACACCTCATTCGAGGAAACTTATTACACTCACAGATTGTTGATGTTCTTCAGAGAAACCAAGGAGACTGATGAGGACATTGAAAGAGTGTTTAATCATCTGAGAGAGAAGATAAAACAGAGGGTTAAGTTGAAGAAGAGAAGCGGTTCTAAAATGTATGTGGTTCCCTGCAACAGCAAGGAACATAACTACCCTCATGCACTCTGTGACACAGCTTCTTCAGTAAGCATTATGCCAAGAACCATGGAAGAGGTTCTAACCTTAAAGGTGGAGCCTTCTAGTGATTCATTCACTCTTGTGGATTATTCTAAAGTAAATTCAGGAGCCTCCAAGTGCAAATAGAGGATGCCCTAATCTCTATAGACTTTCATTTCTTGGACTTCCAAGTGGAGCAGCATTCATCCTTGCAACTTTGAAGAGCTTTCATGGCTACGGTAGGAGCAGTATGTAACATGAAGATAAACATGTTGTATATATCTCTTATTGATCAAAACTATTATTATGAACATGTTCAAACTAGAACCAAGATTGCTCTCATTGATTTAGTTCATGAACGTGGCCACATGTTTCTTCAATTTCGTGCAAGAGAATGAGTTGTATTATGGAGCGTCGATCGACACACAGCTATTATAATCGGTCGACATCAAAAACATAGAATTAGTCAACACCCACCCTTTGACATCGATCGACGACGACCTAGACCTAGGGCATGATAGGACTAACTCAGATACCAACGAGTCTTACCTAGAAGAAGAAGCAATCGAGTATTGTGCCCTTGCACTAGAGGAATCTGGAAATTTCAAGGGATCCGATGAAACCTGGTTCGTAACATCAATCGATGGTGGCCCTATACTATCGATCGACGCTAATCTGGCAGAAGGGTACGAATCTTATAAAGATCCATTTAGAAGAAGATTTTTTTGGGAAACCAGAGATGAGTATGGAGTTTATAGAGATGAAGATGACAATGCACGAGCTATAGATAGAAGAATCACCCATGTGTCAAAGGAAGACATCAGAGATATTTTTTAGAGAGCAGCCATCATTGGACACACTCATCTTTGTTTGCCAGAGTATGCAGAAAACTTCGATAAGACCATGCCAAAGACAGAAACATACAGCATAGCAGAAGTAGATGGCATGGTACAAAGAATCTATAGAGCTCAGGAGATTTGATGGATGACTATTACAAGAGGATTGATGATATCTATAACCCATTCAACAACAATATTAGTTGGTTAACCACGTGCATGGAAGAGATGAGGCAAAAGATGAACACTACTAATCAGATGATTCAAAGACAGCACGCGAATGGAACAGACGAAGCACCATCGATCGATGGACATGCTCGACCATTGATCGATGCTTCATGCGGACCATATAGACAGAAGCTGATAACTGAGAAGCTGCTAGAAGATAAACTTGATGGAGTGTATGCATCTCAAGAAATGATTATGGAAGACATTTCCAGGAGATTGAATGACATATCCATACCCACAGATAGCAAGATTGGCTGGTTACACAAACAATTGACAACCTTCAGAAGAGGATGATTCAAATTGAGATCACTAAGGAGAACATGGACAGCCAAAGAACCGATGTTGAAGAAGCCACAAGAAGCTTCGCTGGTACCTGGTTCCAGATGAGCAAAGGAGATGTAGACACTTGTTTTCGAACAAGTGTTAATCTACCCAATCTTAGTCCAAGCAACGCTAAACGTCAAGCTAAAGACTATAGCCAAGCGCTGAGTGGGAGGCAACCCACACTTAGGTATGTTTTAAAATTATTTTATTTTCATTATTTTAGTAATTTTCCCAATTTTCTTTATTTGTAGGTTTAAAAAAATATCGAGAACCGCCATCAATCGTCACCATCACACCACCATTTTTTGGCGACAAAGATCACCATCGGTCGACGTCATGACATCACCATCGATCGACACTCATTACAGATTCTGGTAACGAGTTTCTTCCTTAAGCTTTTACTTATGATTTAATTTTTCCCACCTAACTGAGACGGGATAACACTGGGACAATGTTATTTAAGTCTGGGGGAGATTTATGATATCTTTTTCTGTTCCGAGTTTTATTCTTATGTGTTTATTGAGTTTTATTGACTCAAGAAAGAGATTATGATCAATTTAAATTTTTACTTATTATCTAATCATTCTATAGCACCATTCTAGATTTGTTGATTGCAGAGAGTACTAGAGATACCAAAGTGGATTATCCTAACACTATATTACACTTTTTTAGAAAGTTTGAAGGAACCAAAGCTAACCTCCAACCTAATATTAAATTATTTGCTTGCTTTGGGTTTAGCATACATTGGATTCCTCTTGCACGTCTAGAAGGTAAAGTATGTGTGTTTCTCATTCATTTCTCTCTCTCTCTCTCTCTCTCTCTCTCTCTCTCTCTCTCTCTCTCTCTCTCTCTCTCTCTCTCTCTCTCTCTCTCTCTCTCTCTCTCTCTCTCCGGCACCTATAAATAATATTTTGAGATGATTTCCTGAAAGATGCAGAGGGATAGGTAAAATTACATGTGACCCAATTATTTTAATTCAGAAAGAAACGACCACACACTGTGGAAGCAAAGAATAGGTAAATTACATGTGAGCTAATTATTCGCCAACACTTTCTTAGAAGTAAAAAGAAAAGGCAGAAAGTAAAAGAAAGATAGACTGTATCAGCATCATTGATTAATTGGACTTGTAAAAAATAATATTAAGAGATTCAGAGAAGAGAGAAAGAGAGAAGAAAGGGATTAGAGAAGATTGCATGTGTGTTCAGATACTTGCGAGGGTAAGATTCCATGTGTCCTATGATCGATACTCCCAAGGTAAATCATGCACTTTTATTTTATGCAAGAAATGAGGTTAGTAGCGGGGTGAGTTAAGCTAGTATTTTCTAAGTTGTTGGTATAATGGATTTGGTTGCTATACTAGGATAACGTATATAAAGTTTCTCTAAGATTGACATTTGTTTTATTTGGTTTCAACATAGTAAGGTGATAACGATGAGCTAGAGATTTTGTGAGTCCCTGTGTTTTCAAACCTCTTCCACGGGTTTACCCTTGTTTTGCTTGAGGAAAAGCAAAAAAATTAGTCTGGGGGAATTGATAGGTCATAATATTTACTTGTTTTAGACCATATTATAAGTCCTTTGGAGTTTCTTATGTGTGTCTATGAATTAGCCAAAGAATAGAAAAACCATGCTAGGGTGATATTAGATCTATCAATAGAATTGGTGTTTATTGCTTGTGTTCTAGAGTAAGCGATAATTAGGAACGGCCTGATAATTAGGATAATTTGATTGTCCTATAATGCGGAGAGTAATAGAGGTCGGGTTAACGCCTGAACACAAGTCATGTGGGGTCTGAGTCTTTACTCTCTCTTATAGGCGACCAATCGGAAGAGTACAGCGTATCATCACATTATGTAATTCTATAGTGAACCAATAAATGGCACAATTCTGTCGTAATGGCTCTTGACTAAGAAAGCCAAAATCAATCCATCTGTCAGGTTTGCACACGCAGATCCCATTCAATGGTCCGGCTTTGATCATACCATTCGATCAAACGATGCACTCCAAAGAAAACCAAAGGTCAATCTTCTTACATTGTTAATTCGATGTTCTTATCGATTGAAAACCCCTTGGCTTCTCTGCCCACCACAACTCCTCCATTTATAACTCAACTACCTGAAAACCCTAGATCTAGCTATTTTCCTTAATTGTATTCACAAACAACAACATTCCTAATTTACCAGCTCTTAAAGTCTTGTTAATTACCTAGAAACTAAGTTGGGATTATCAACCTTATTGTGGGCCCATCGCTCGTCTGCGTGGATTCAAATCCCTAAGTATTACAGCGCTCTCAACCTCTTCGAACGTCTTATTTGAGAGATTAAAGCAGTAGCTCTTAGGGTGATTGAGCCACATATTAAAAATACGAAGACAAAATCACAGCTCGCAACAACGCGTCTGTAAAAAAAACTCCAGCAGTGGACTGCTCTATGCCAAAGCTAACGCAAATAGCACAATTGCTCTATGAAATCAAAAGCCTAGTTACGATTTTTTCCCCTGGGAAAGCCACCAAAACGAGCTCGCAAATTTCTGCTAAACATGAAAGGAGAAAACCTTGATTACAAATATCTCAATTCAAACGCCACTCTGAATATTTGTCCTTGTATAACCAAGTAGTTGAGATGATATATACGCTCAATTGGTTTCGAACAAACAGACGTTATTCTGAAAAAAGCATTATTTCGTGCTCAAAATACACTCTTGTCTATCGGTCCCATAACTGTTTAGTCAGCAAACCAGGTAGATTATTAGCGGAAAAAAAGCGAAGCCAAGCACAAACATAGAGTCCACAACGTACCACAATTTATAATGCTCTTTAGCCGATAATAAGGCTTTGCGTTAAATGAGCTTTGGAGAAAATAAGAACTTGTCTATCCCACTCCGATTCGACGCTGAGGACAAATCCTAGATTACTTATCGCACAAAGCAAAGAAGTAAGGCACAACTAAAATTCGGGTTACACACCTCTCACCTGATGTACTTCTTCCGATCATAAACATTCTAGGCCAGAGAAAACGAAGTTGAATTCCATCTATAATAGAAATCACTGTGCAAACCCTATAGAAACGTGCTAGTTACAAAGATAACATCACAACCAAATCATAAATGCAAACGAGATCGCATCCCTCCCTGCTAGTGCAAAACGATACTTTATGAACCAGGTTCAAGAATGTCAGGAAACAATCACTTACGATGTCTGCTTTGACTGTCAGCAACTTATTCCTGAAAAATTATAATATTTTTTACTAAACTTACTGCAGAAGAAATACTGAAATTTCCGGTCCGGTTCAGTCTTCTGCGGAAACAAAAAAAATTTTTCGATTAAGTTTTAATTCTCAATTAATAAATCTTCATGAAGATATGGTTTCTGATAATAAAATCGGAAAAACATTTTACAAAATAACTTCGATAAAATTAAGCTCGACAACATATAACTCTACACAAAAACATATCTTCGTCAAAACTAGCGAGTACAATTCTTTTACGAAAGGCAATTCATATTAAATTAAACTCTGACCAACATTTTGCCGGAAATAACTTTTCAAAACAAGCTCGACAAAATTTTACAAACATAGACATCTCGCTCATAGAAAACTCAACCCCATCACATACCCGAACCCATACGAGGCAATAATTATACGAGACATCATTTGGAGACTCTATTTTTCTAGTGATAAACCATATTCACAAAACATCATTCGTAAAAGTTCTAAAGACAACAGTTATTTCATACAATATCAACTTGCGTAGAGTAAATTTTGAAAGAACATTTTCGAAACAACCAGCTCGGGTAAAAAAAAACTCAAAAAACAATTCGGATTCCAACCTTAGGAAGTCAAAGCAAGACGTAACAACAAACGCACTCATCAACGAAAATAAGGGTCTAGGAACCATATAACCAAGTCTCACTCGCAGCGGTGAATGAAACCTGAGGGCCTTCACTCGAATGTCATCTTGGGTAGCATTGCGCTTTCTTCTTTACTCCCAATTGCGCCCACTTATTCAGATATATCTTACTCGCAAATATAGTCAATCCGATTCTCCTTCACTTTATTTCAATGACTTCGTAAAGATTCTTGAAACAAAAAAACGCAGTCCAGTTTCACAAAATTCGGGGCCTAATGCATCTCGAGCGTCGAAAGACATCTATCTCAATAAACATTTCGATTAGAACTATAGGAGTTCAACAATACACGAAGCACAATGTCATTTTTAGTAAAAACCAGTGAGAGAGAAAACAAGGAGGAACAGAGACTTTGACGTTGTAGACTCTGCCTCTGCCTCGGATATATTATCATCTTGAGTTTCGTTGAAAAAACCAAACACGGATGTGACGAAACTACTAAAAAAACCCAACTTTGTTGAAACTTCTTAGACATTGAGTCGAATGTGGCTATTCCTAAACGCCACATCCAAAGACACCACGAGTAGAAGAAGAATGAAGAATAGGCCCAAACCTGAAATCTTCAATAAGACGTAAGGGTAATGACCGACCATATAGAGAAAATGTTACATCAGAGCTTAGGAATTTTATTTCGCAGGAAAAGTACTAAGAAAATAAAAAACATTCTTTGCTTCCGTTAATACTTTAAGGAGCAAACAGTAAGGAATCTAGGTGGACTAAGTCGAGTGAACTAAGTCTATAAGAGCGATTTTTCTGATCTTGTTCAAGTGCGTTCCTTAAAATATTCAGGCAGAACTTGCAGAACTGATCTTTCTCCGCAAAAACCGACAAAAATGCATCTCACACATCCATTTGGCAAGCATACCTTTATCTGCCACTTACTAAGAAATAATATAAATAGAGAGGCGAACATCGCCTTAAAACATATTACATATATACACAGAGAGCACCTTTCTACTTAATAAAACCAAACCCATTTCCGAGTCGCCACCGAAACAACACAGCGATCACAAACCCCAAACCTTACATCTTCTAAATTTTCAACACCAAATTGTCGATCATCGTAATCATCAAAAGAAAAAAAATACATGTAAGCCTTCGAATATCAATATCGCGTTCGAGACTTATTTTCTTTCGTACAGATAAAAGGTACTCGGGAGTACTGGTACGTATACTATACTGCACTCTTACTACTCCAATATTTCAAAATATTTTCCTCACGTCGGCATCAACCAAATACACTTTCGACCAAAGCATAACTCTTACGACATTAGGCAATGAAATGACCCATCGAAATCTTTCACCTTGCAAAATGTCACCAAACTAAACCTGCGCGTATGCCAACAACACTCCAAATTATACCTTTCTATGAAGAAGCCCTTCTCGTAAAAACTTTACGTACAGAAGCAGGTCCATATACGTCACAGACTTATAATCAAGATAATTACGGACCAACTTTCCAAAAATATACCATAAACAGGTTTTACGAAGCAGTTTTAAAAAAAACTGGTCGTATAGACATACAAAGCGGAAGTGGTATTAAATGGTTGTACTGGTATCTATTTATAATTTAAAACTACTATCTCTTGGCACTCGAATCTAAAACAGACTCTTCCTTTAGCCTTATGCTTTTCTGGCTTCTACCCCTAAGTTACAGCCAAACAGGACATCATCCTGCAACTAAACTCCCGATGGACCTTAGTATCAAGGCCCTAGGCTTCAATCTTCCCTCCGGAACGAACACTGAAAGACAAGGTTCCTCAATATAGACAATCCATTTCAACACGGGTCAATCATAATTTTTTGGTTGTATGAAAACAGCTTTTCTTATGACTAAGAAAGAAGCTTTATATGAAACACATCATCGAAATCACGATATGGCAGATAAACCAAAAAGTGGAAAATCGTTTCTTTAGACCACATTTATGTGCCAAAATTTAGACTCTGATAAAACATCCGGCACTACTTGGCCTGTCTCAAAGGCCTCTTTGCGCCCTCGGCCAGTTACACCTTCCCTTAATGCTGAGTCCATAATTCAGCATCACCCTTTAAAGCGAAGTTCTTAACTAGCATGGACCTCTGATTACTAGCACAGAATTTAACTATTGGTCCTAATCCTTGACCTACAACATCCTTGGGTATGCGTCTGGCAACGCAAGCCTTTACGCCAAGCCAAATATTTGATGAGCGACCACCGCTTCCATCCAGTTACTTAATAAGGAAAAAACGACCAATCTCCACGATTCGAATAAAAAATGCCAAGTGCAAAGATCATGAAATAATTATCGTAAAACTCAGAAACGAAATCATACAATAAATCCTTTATAACAAGACTCAGTTCCTAAACAATCCCCAAACGAATTAAGAAGGAAAAAATTGAATCTATGATGGCGTTCAGTCAACCAAGTTCCGTGATATGCGTCCCATACAATTTAACTTTACAGCCCGCAGACATTTTACCTAATACACACACTATACAGGAACACACGCACTCGCTAACAAACCTCAATGTATATCTATACTGAAAAAATCCTTAAAAAATACATGAAGTAATCTTGGAAGGCCAACCCTTCAAAAATCATATGAAGCAAGACGCTTCTTCCCAAGGAAAACTTACCCAACCCCTTGGTCCTAATTCCTCGATCACAAATAAAAAAAAATTTAACATCCAAAAATAGGAACGACAGTTTTGGGCTATGAAACATACGCAAACAAACCAAAATGGTTTACCTGCCTACAAGGTTAAGAAACCCTTTCGACGTCGCAAAAAACATTCTTTCTTTACTATCGCAAACAAGAAACGCGGCATACGAAAGAAAACGCGTACACGAAAAAGCTTTCGATTAATTCATTACCCACAAATTAAACTTTGGCTTAAGAGACCTTCTCAAACAAACCAAAGTATTTTCTTGGCCACAAGGTCAAACGAGACTTTTCACGCCAAACGCCAATAAATCTCTAAAACAATGTTCTCTAACATAAGAATTTTGCTTGAAGAAAAATCCCAATCTTTGGTACCACGAGACATCGCAAAAACTCGAAGAGAACCGTATTTTTGACGTATGCTTCCAAGATTAAAGTTCCGTCTTGAACCTCAGACGCACTAACATCTTCCTCAAACCAACATGCGCTTCGCGAAAGCCTCAAACGTCAAACGATTAACAATTACCATTTTGTTTGATTTCTGATCACAACAAACAAAGTCAACGTCCTAAAATGACCTTAGCCATCTCCCCCACCCCCATAGAGACGGAATCAGGTCAAAACAACAACAGGTGATTTTGAGGCAAAACAATCATCACAAACCCATAAACCCAAAAGTAAGCCTATGTCTTCCCTAAGCCCAACACACGGTCTAAACATTCAAAGAAAGTATCAACAGACCATACAAGCGATCAAATATGTCCAGATTCATATGATATTTGCTACGTCTTATGAGACTCTGCAAACCAGAAAAGCCTCATCCTCTCATCGAGTATTCTCATCTAATACAATGACACACTATGAACAATCTGTTGTAGTCAGAAATCGAGATGCACAACATACACACTCATTTCTCTGCATCATCTGCTAAGGATTACTCTATACGTTTTTAAAAGGAGACTAATCCTGACTCTATCCTATATATCCAAAAAACAAAAGAAACAGCTCCTTATACAAGGCTAGTCTTGAGCGGCCAACATAAGGATCAAATATAAAATACGAATTCAGCAGTGACATGCTCACGAAAATCTTCCGCATCAATACTATAAACTGCGAGCAGTACAGGTTAACCGCGCGCACCTGTAGAGACACGCGCGGGAGCGTCGTACAGAATCTTAAATGCTGAGGACGAAACTACACAACACGGACGCGCTTTGACTCGCTCAACAAGGCGTACGTCAGGCTGACTTCTCTCTAAGATGCAGCTCCCAATCTCATTCTTAGTGATGAGAGATATAGGCCACGAAGAGTCGATACCCTTACCACTTCAACTTTCAGCAAAAACAAAACTGGTTCCTGCCAACAAACTCTCTTTAGCCATTGATTCCACTCTTAGTACACCTATCACAACCGTTGCAAGAAATACACGATAAAATCTTACGAGATGAGGTGCTAACTATTGGGGTCAAAATCGTCATTGCAAAGACAACGGCCTAAAATCCTCCGAGAGAGACGTATGCCTTAAGCAAATATTAGTTGCATCAATGCTCAAAGGCAATTCATACCAGCATAACGTGAATCTACTTCTGTATAAATGATACTAAGAAAAAAATCTAACGAATATATTGTCATCCCGACACAGGAATTAAAGGAATTGTAAACAACTCACATGAGAAGACTCGAAAAACGTTCTTGCGGTGATGTTTTATGCGAGATAATGAATCTTACGAAACCCGAAATCTCTCGTGTCACTCAAACCAAGTAAAACAGATGTGTTCCGCGTGGAAAAAAATCACAGTATAATCGCATGAGATAACCTTATTGTGAACACCAACTTTCCAAAAATATTTACGGAAAAATAATAAAAACGAAAACGACGGTCTATAGTCTCCCAAAGCTATAAGCCAACGATCGATGAGCGACCCCAGCTCCACCAACCTCCTGTCCATACTTCACCATGCAGCGAAAGACCACTCCGTCTCACTTTTTGTCGTCGCCATGAGAGCGCGACCAGTTCCATCTCCTTGCCTTTGTAGGCATTTTCATCAATGCACCCCACAGCGTTCTCGCACAGACACCTATGCCACACCTCCAAGATGCGACCCCATCGCAGTCTACTCCCTCGCCATCGTGTTGCTCAACACAGCAGACCACACTGTCTCACCTCGGCTCCACTCGTTCGCACACAAGCGCGACATCGCTCCTCCTCGGCACCCAACACCACACGCACGTCACCAACAGAGCAGCACGACCACGTCTCCCCTTGTCGCAGTGAACAACCGCGAGCGAGGCTACACTTCTCCTCGTGTCGTTCGCCATCGTGCGCAAAACGACACCCTCCTCTATACTACCATGCTTCGCCGACAGGCGACTACACCACGCATCCGCTCCTCGTCGCCCATGAGACCACACGCGCGTCTCCACTTCTCGTCGTCCATAAGGACCACTATGCTTCCGTTCCTCGTCGCCATGACGCGACACGCGTCGTCTCCGCACACCTATCGTGCCGTGACGCGGACCACGCTGTCTCCTCGCCTCATCGGTAGTGCGAAGCACTCTCCTCTCGGCTGCCATGCGCGGCCACACATCGACCTACTTTGCGCTCGTATGCGCAGCAAGCAACGACTTCCCTCTCCGCCGCTCGCGTGCATGAGCGATGATCTCCTCTCTGCGCCTCGGGCTCGCTCACCAGCAGAGCGACTCGACTCCCTCTCTGCAAAACTCATCGCCACATTGGGCGACGACACACCAAGCTGACCTCATCGCGCCATGAAGACGACGACACCACTCACGCAAAGATGAATCACTGAAAATCAAGAGGATAAGGAAGATTCTCTGCAAAGAGATTGGCTCGTATCACGGCGCAGAAACAGGAATAAGACGACACCGACCTCGGACTGGCATATCATACAGGGGATAGGCGCAACGAGGCGAGGAGCGCAAGCGGACATGTTTTTAGACTTAGGAACAACACTCTACACTTAGGGAAGTTTGAGGAATTATTCTCAACGATGCTAGTTTATATGTCGCTGCTCTGCAATTCTAGATCGCACACTCGCGAAGGTCAAGTTCGATCTCTTGTGTTCAAATTTTGTAATGAACTTCATGTTTATGCACCTGATCCTAGAGCTGTTGGCGACACCTTACCCTAAACCACCTAAGACTTGCCATACACCTCGCGTCGCCCAGTCAACCCCGCAACTCGAGCGAATAGAATCGTGAAAAGTTGCTCTAAATTCGACTCTAAGTGCATCAAGTTTTCGAATGTGTGACTACCGTGTGTTTTGTCGTGCGTCTCTGACCTTGGTGTTCACCGCATGACTATACACCTCTTCAAGGCAGGCGTTTCCCTTTCTCCTTTCTGCGCGCGCAGTAGTATTTATCGCTTTGCGGAAATATGTACTAAATTTGTTTAATCTCATGATTATCCCTTGAGAACATTTGACAGTTTGACAAATAGGTAAACCATCAATGATTCCTTGCGGCGGTTCCAATTCCCGTCTAAAATCGCTGAAATGGGCTTTAGCCGGTCGAATTAAGCAACTTTTTGGTCCTCTATATCTCTCTATGAACGTATCATGTTTCTAATAACGGTGTTTCTCTGAGAAAAAGCCTGGTTGATAACGGACACTCGGTATTTTATAGAAAAATAGTTTCGAAAACATCTCTCATACAGTTGAGGCTTAATTTCGGGGTTGTGCTAAGCTCAACCGCTTATTGTTATTATACGATAAGTTGGATTCATTATTAATATATTTATAGACTACTTTTACCGGACAGCTTTTATTTCAATAAAGTACTAACTGTAACTCCCTCCTCGAGAACCGAAACAAGAGATAGTCTCGATCGTGGCATTGATCGAAACGAGACACATTATGCTTGATTTCCAGAGCCTCGTCTGATGGTGAGCTGATTGGGGACAAATATACAAGCTCGGCCCATCAGGCAGTTGGATGCCTATGTTCAAAACGGTCGCCTGATGGCGCAAATTCTCTGTTCGGTTACAGTACCCTAAACTCTTGCCCCAGCGTGAAGTTGGGATGCGTCTCTTCATCAACTTCCACGCCATGAATGGGCGACGCTCATACGGAAACAAGTCCAACTGCGCCATACAACAGCGAGTTGGTCGGAGCTGCCTCCAGTTTTATGCGCATCAGGGAGAGTGGGCTTGGGTCTGTTCAATTGCCGTCGGCGGTAGGTTTGGACACGTTGTTTTGGTTGTTCCGTAGCTCGATCATCCTTTACGATACTGTCGTCTGATCCTTTTTTGAATTCTATGAGGTTAAAGTCGTTGGTTCCCGTGCTTTTTTTTTCTTTTTTTGAAACAAATGTTTTTATTTGTGGAGGAAAGTTTCAATAAATGAATAAACTTATGTGGAAAGTTTCTTTTTCAACAAACGGCC
>CAJHQP010002615.1:0-82198 GCA_905132765.1 Moricandia arvensis
AGGAATAGCTGATCTCGCTACCAAACCGCACTCAATTCCATGACCTGGTTAAAAAGCAATAGCTACATGCAAAATCTCCATATGAGGACCCTGGACCATCCCACCTTCAACATTTCTCCTTCTCCTCATGGCCAATGGAAATACTGCTCCCGCTCCCTCTCGCGGACAAGGTCAAGAGATTTATGATATAGCGATGAACCAAGAGAGTTTATGTCCGAAGAAGTTCGCCTACTCAGCCTTTGGGGACTTCATAGCAGCAAGGGAGTTCAAAAACCCATCGGAAGAAACTAGCCCACATCCGCAACCCCGACACCCAAGATTTGCAAGTCCTGATAAAACTTCTTGTTTGTAAAGGACAAAACTTCAAAGTCCACCACTGGAACTTCAAATAGTATGCAATAGGGCGAGGATAGATTAAAAGCCTTCAAAAGCAGGAATCCCACTGCCTCACTGACTAACAAAACCCATGCTTCCACCTCATCTTGATGTTCTATTACAAGAAGTTCAGACTCATGAAGATTCAAGAAACAAAGGACCAGTGTGCAGTTTATTTACTCCTCTGTCTAGCACTTGAGATCAAACTTCAGCTCCTACGAGTCAACGCCGGCTTTAGATACATTGATCCCCGTACTTGATTACTTGCTCATACTGCAGATGAGAGCAACATACAGTTCCAAATAAAGAGGAGACCAAGCTCTACTGCACACTGCCACAACAAACTATCACCCATTGGATGTACTCAAGAACATTTGTTCCCAGACATGAGTTCCTGTTGTGCCCATACCAAAGCGTAGCACCTCCCGAACTCCTGACATCAAATTCATTCTGGCCAGCGAATAATCAGCCTCAAAGAGATATCCAATGCACACCGACGACGAACACCACATCTTGTATTATTATGACCTCAATAGTACCAGACTTATCCCCAAACGTGGCATGGGTTACCTATCATATCGCGACAACTTTGCGCGCCGTATGTGACCTAGCTTGAACAACAGTCTCATTGAAGAGATTCTCATAAGGAATACCGTGTTGTTGGCTTCCCCCGCTCCACTGAATCCCTATGGGAGAAATCATTCACTACCAAAGAAAATCACCTCATTCCTGACCTTGTGAGACACCACTCCGCGCAGTAAGACCGTTGAGAGATTCATGCCGTCCCCACCCTAAGGGAGACTAGTTCTTCAAGAACGATTCTGCATTGAAATACGAAAGCGCGCCCAACAGCAGTATGCCGTGATCATGCAATTTGATCATCGCGATCACATAATGAGACGATTGAGCAAGACATAGATAATCTTGATCTCCCCATTGTCTTTATCCCATCTGAAACTCTTTTATTCCACCATTTTGCCAAATCTTATTTTTACCCTAATTTTTGCCCTTCATCCCTGTGAATATTTATTTCAACACTGCCCTTGCCGTGGATAGCAAGTGAAGTTATAGTCTTAGAGACGTCACATTTATGTGCTTAACCTATAACTTTCGGTGTTTCTTGCTTTATGTTTTTGAGCAGTCTTAATTATTATGATATTATCGGAGTCAGTCAAAACTCTTTTGTGGAATTGTGCACTTATCATGGATTAACCACCCCTCGTGCTTTAAGTTTCCTTATTCAGGACCTTATCAGTGCGTGAAAGAGGACACGACTATGGTTGGAGCCTGCAAAAAATTCCAAACACCTACTCTTTGCCCCTGTTGAACAGAACACTCAACTTCTCGTTCTCAAAAAGCTTTTTGGCTGTTCATTAGATTACTTCTGGCCACAGAGCACTTATACATCTCCATCCATAACTCCTGACACCTAAAATTGTTACTGCGTCCTGCACTTCTTCCATTAGTGACTTTTATGGACATTTAGATTAGGGGAAACGGGATTAGACCTCCAGGTCTTCTTATTCTTTATGTCCATCTTGTTGATCCTAAGTGGCTAGCTCATTCTTAGCTAGTACCTACCTTGAACCTTTAAGCCTTTAATTCCACCCTCATGCACTTTCCTTTTCAGTATCTTATGTGCAGATAATGCAAAATGGCCGGAGAGGAGAGGATGAAAGGAGCCTCTTACTCGTTACGCCAGCAGAAAAGTGTTCCAGAAGGAGAGCAGGCGAGTTAAAAATGTTCAAGAAGTGGGGCTTCGATAAATCAGGTTAAGTGAGTAATCAGAACCACCAGTGGTATATCAAAATCAGTATGTTTTACCTCCTTCGTCACATCACTAGTACTCAAAGAAAAAAACACATGAGAATAAGGTGATGGAGGAGGGAAGGTTCCTAAGGTAATAGATCCCATACCTAGATTATATACCCTAAATGATGCATGTGATAAGAATTTTGCGCCTCTCTTAATTAAATGTAAGGAGTTTTCTCTGGAAGGTGTAACTTTTGCAGGGTTGAGATATAGAGAGTGGGAGCCAATTTGAACAGTAGGGGTCAGTGGGGTTTTCGGTAAGGATGTGTTGCCCTAGTTAAATTTGCTTGTACGGTTCAGAGATTTGTGGTTAAGGTATGGTTGCTGAGAGTAGGCGAGTTCCCACACTTTCGAACCTTTCTCTCTGTTCTGGATACTTGACATTGTTTGAGGACAAACAAGGATCTAAGTCGGGGGGAATTGATATGTTGGTGTTTTTAACACATTGAACATTCGCTTCTTAGTTAATTTGGGAGTCTTTATCGATTTGTTTTAGTCCTTTTGAGTCATTACAGGTCTGGAGTTACACAAGAGGGAAGTAAGATCATCTAGACCAAAAAGATTCAAGAAAGAAACCGAATTGAAGTCTTTCACAAGTGGAACAACCTTGCAGGCTTTTCCGAGGGTGCGAAGCAACCGACAGATTGTTCTCGATATTTAAGGAAACCAATATTCTATTTCGGGATTTGCCATAATTTCCCTATCTTTTCATACTAGCCGCATGTGGCTCCCCTGTATATATTCTCTTTTTTATTTCTTTTATTTTTATCAGTTTTTACGCAAGAAACCTAGAGAGAGCTTTTATACTACGTGATTTGCGACTTGTAAGGGAGACGGCTTCATCTCTCTCCTTAGAGAAGATCACCCTGAACCCTCTTATTTCTATTACTAATCGCATGCAGTGTTATTCAGAATCTATGTCTTTGTGTTCTTGTGTTTTGGCTGAGTAGTCAGCTAGTTAGTCTAGGGTTCTAGGGTGTTTAAACCACGAGCTAAGCATAGATAAGTGCATATATCGATTGTCTTTGTTCATAATGGCTCTTACTGCTTGCATTAAACTAATCACTTGATGTATGAATCTAAGTTTAACTTGTCCATTAACCGTGAGATAGGTTGCTAGATCTGTTATCAATAAGCTTTGGCATCCCTAATCAGCGAGAGTAGATATTAGGGTGTTTTGTGAACCTATCGGACTTGATCTCTAAGGCTTATTGTCGCATATTGATCCAAGCGAGAGTTTAGGTATCAAGATCAATTCGCAAAGGGAAGAGTTTCACGAAAGTGGGTTGTTCTATCTTGAGTGATCCGAGTTCTAGACTAGTTTAAAATTGAACTTGAATAATTGCTTGGCTTGCACGCATTTTACACCCAATGAAGTAACCCTAGGCTAGCTCTTTAATCATTTGAAAACCAATCCCATTGTATTACTTGCTTTAATGTTTAAACTATTCCACAACCACATTATTGTTTTAGCTTGATATTGATCCTATTAAAGTAAAGTGTAAACTGGTCCTCTGGAATTGAATCTAAACATATTACAACAACACTGTTAACTTGACAGTAGCAAAGGTTCATTTTTAGTGTATCAACGTCAAACTTTGGAGAATATAAGCGGAGGGTTAGAATTTTTTGGCATGACAAGGTTGAGTGTAATTTTCTCATAACATCAACACTCTACTAATGTCGGCATAAGCGAAAAGTCAAATAACTAGGCTATATTGGATTGGAAACAGAAAGAATGGAACAATTAGCTAAAGAAGTTTGGGAACTTTCATCAAAGAGCATTCATCAGCATCAATATAAAATTATCACTCCTTATAGGATGATGTCCAAATTCTTCTATCTGTGAAGAATAAACTGTGTCATATTGATCAAGGTTCCCTATATGGAAAGCTCGCAGTGACTTAATTTACAATGCCAAAAGATGGTTCATTCTAGATATCATAAACTAAGCCTTCTTCGATTACCATATGAAGTCTAGCACAAAATCTCTGGAAAGATTTATGAAAGACAACAAGGCAATGCCATCAGAAGGCTCATGCTTCTGTTAATCGACATCACTACTCGGGCATCGGCTGGACGCTTTCTGATGCTCAACGAAGATTGATTATTAAAGGATTTGTCTCAATAGAAGTCACTGGCACCATTCTTGAAGCACAAGCCATTGCTCTAAAGGAAGTATTGAATCTGAGTTTGGTCGGAGCAAGTACAAACTGGCTAAACTCGACGGTGGATTATTTCAAAGGCGTTTTATTGATCAAAACGAGTGACGGATTACAAAGTGAGTAATAGGTTGGAAAATAACTGGTGATGTTGTGAGCTGACCAGGAAAATACAAGTCGGTGAGAAATATAAGTGAAGAAAACCCTAATTTCTAGTCGTCTGGTGCGTTTTTTTGGCCCTCAGTCCTATTTTGTCTCTTCCATTCTCCTTTTATAGCTTCCTCCTTTCCTTCTTCCCTAAGCTGACTTGACCTAATGGGCTTAACACTATCTTTTAGGCCGAGTTGTTGGGTCAATAGTCAGGTGATTGAGCCGAGTCGGTCTAGTCAGCTCGTGGCACCGAATAAAGCAGTCTTAAGCTGAGTATGAGCGTCGGGCTAGTGTGCCCGAGCTGGCCAGTCTGAACCGACTTAAACGGGCCGAATCACTATTTGGTGGACCTTGTGGAGGTATGCAATCCATCTCCTATAAAAAACTATATAGCATTATTGCAAGGTAGTGTTCTGTGGTGATTCTGTAACTATGTATCAAGGTATTGAGCACACATCTTTGAAAGCTTTATCCAAACTGACATCTTTTTGTTCGTTAAAGGGCAGTACCATTTTTCAGTTCACAAGTAGACAGGCCAACTCTTTAGTGGATGAATTACCTATGCAAGCTAGAATCAATAGTTCACTTTATGTTGTGGTTTAGTTGTCGTAAAATTTCCTTATATCAAAATTTATTGTATTACTTTGATCTTAATAGATAAAGTTGGCCGACAAATAAAGTCTATCCTACCCAGAATTTGTCAGTTTTATGTGTTTGTCCTATGGATTCTTCTACCCTTTCTGAGTTTGTATTTTCCCTTGCATTATCGAAATAGGATAATTATCTATAGACTATACTTGATAAGCAAATGTGGTGCCGACAAGAAAAAAGAGAGTTACATGGCACAAAAGAGTTCTGTAAAAAAAAAAAGACAGAGTAAACCAAACCGTACCACGAACTTTTCCATTTCCAATGAAAAAGAAAAAGCAGAGAGCAATGTGACAGTGAAGGGAATATAAAAAGGGTTAATTGAGTGAAATTGCCGTTTGCATAAGAAAGGAACCAATGCGATGCTCTCCATGTGCAAACTTCCTAAAGTAGAGAGACCACAAAAACTCACGATTTCGATCAAAACTAATTAAAATAAACAGATGCTTTTCTTCTGGATCACAATCATAACTATTGCACTATACGCTATACTTGAAGCTTTCTTTTTTCTTTGAATCTCTTTTTTAACATGTACGCTTGTAAATGCGTCATGTGGTTTTGATTCTAAAATAATTCAACTTTTCCTTTTCTTCTTCTTCACCCAGCTTTTATATAATCAGCCTCACATGTGTGTTGCCATTTCTCAATTTCCCAAGTTCCTTTTATCCAGGATTGTTCTGAAAACATAGAGAGAGCGGGAGAGAGATGGGTGTTACCGGAGGACTTGTGAGAAGCATTTTCTTTAGAAACAAATCATTTGGGGCTCATGACTTCAAGAACAATGTACATTTTCATCAAGAAACACGTCACTCTTGCTGTTTTTCAAATATATTTATCATGTTGTAATGTTTCAGGGAAGAAGCAATCTAGGAGAGAAGAAAAGATGGAGCTCGGTAAGATCATACCTTTGTGGAGATGAATTCAACTCTGTCCTCGCTGTGGATGACTCAGGATCAATTAAAGATTCTTTAGACCCTCTTCTTCTTACAATGTCTCAGCAGCTGAGTTCAGAACCTTGTGATTCGGTTCTGGCAATCCAAGATTCAGCTTCTGTGAAGCAACATCTGGAGGAGGAGGAGGAGGACTCTGTTTCAGGTAAGAGCTCAGAGGTTTCAGTAACTCAGCCTTTACACAAAGAAGACCAAAGCGGAGCAACAGAGACGCACATACCAAAGAAGCATCCAGTCTCTAAGCTGTTCCTAGAAGAAGACGCTGCAATCATAATTCAATCAGCATTCAGGAGTTACCTGGTTTGTGTTTGTTTTTCCTGCATTTCTTTGTCTATGCCCACTCCACTGATTCTTAGGATGCGTTTCAGGCAAAACGACAGACCAAAGAAAGGTTTGATAAAGAGGAGAGCGAGGAATCACAAGGCAAAGTATCCATGGGGACATCACTAGAAGTTCAGACATGTAGTTCCGGGAAAGCACCTTTCTTTAAAAGAAAACGAGTAAGAACATACGCGAAGCCAGTGAATTTGAAGGCTTTCGGTTTCATGCTGAACATCTTGTAATCCACGATCCATTGATTTTGAAACCAAATGTCAACAAATGCAATGCGCTTAGATCAAAATGGGATGGGATCTTGGGTGGACCTTCGGATGAGGACTCTAACATACGCAACGACATGCTGTACAAAGAATGGTAAAAACAGCTATAATTCAGCCATCACGAATATTATAACCCATCTATCAACTAAAATTAATTCAGCCATCTATAATATATAAATCAACTAGTAATTAATAAACTCAGCCATCAAAATTAAATAAATCAGTCATCAAATAGTAAATAATAAACAACTCAGCCATCAAGTTGACTTACATTATCAAACAACCATCCAAATATACGCTCTGGCCAATGCTTTCTCTCAGCGACAAGCATTTGGAAGAAAGAGTATTCATCGTCAGATGTTCTTCGTAGTTTCTGGTTCCTATCAATTAAACACAAATCAGTTTATGTAGGGATTGATGTTAGATGTATCAACAGATGATCTAAAGGTCCATACTTGAATTGCTTTAGGAATTCTTTCAATGCAGTCAGTTTCTCCAGATCAACAGGTGCTAGAGGATCATATATTGCTGGTGATAGTTCAACATTCTTCCTCATACACGTCGTCTCATTGTCTCCAGTGTAAGGAAAAACAAGTCTTGAAGGAGCAGATCCTGGCCCAATCGGACGCCCATTGGAACCTAATTTAACATCTCTCTCTCGGATTTGCTTTATTTTTGCGGACCTAATCTTTTCCTCTTCCTCCTCGTCTGACTCCGAAAAAAATTCGTGGGCAATCGACTCAGGTAAGCCGGTCACATCCTTTACGTCACTGTCCTATGGAGTCACTTTACTAATAGGTACTCCGGTCACATCCTTTATGTCACTGTCCTCTGCAGTCACTTTCCTAATAGGTATTCTGATTACAATCGCACGAAGACGCGTTGACCTTTTTCCAACAGGTTCCTCCTGCTTTATCTCAGCCTCCTTCTTTAACTCAGCCTTCTCCTTCTTTATCTCAGCCTCCTTTAACTCAGCGTTCAGTTTCCTTTTCTCTGCCGCCTCTTTCCTCTTTCTCGCAGCCTCCTCCTTCTTCTTAGCAGTGATCTCCCTCTTTGTTAATACAACCTCCTCCTCCTTCATCTTCGCATCAGCCTCTTTCTTTGGTACATCAGCCTTTTCTTTGTCTTCACCCTCAAGACTCGTCGACATAATGGGTCCTTTGCAGGAGAAACAGTAACGAAATATGGTTGAGTTTTACCTTCGAGATCCCCAGCAAGTTCTTTTTAACCGCATTTGCCTTGGGAGCTTTATCTCTCAAACCTCTGCGGTTGATTGGACCAGGCTGCTTCACATCGGTTGCCTTGGCAGGGGTCTTAGCTGCGTCTGGAGTACCAATAGGGGTCTTACCTGCGGCTGGAGTAGCAAGCGGGTTCTTATTTACGGGTGGAGTAGCAACATGGGTATTAGCTGGGGGTGGAATGTTAACAGAACTTTACTGAAGAATCTGCTCCGGTGCGGATACTGGAAACAGAGGGGGTTCGAATTCTCCGAGGTCATCATGGTTTTCGACGGGTCCCCCTTTTGTAGAAACTTTCAGAACCTCATCGACTGCATTTTTGACTGCTTTACCGATGTTTCGTGTTAACTCTCCCAAGGTGGAATCGTGTGTAGTTAACCGCGACTCAACCATATTGAATTTGTCATCATACTTGTCGACTTTTCTGAAAATATTATCCAAAAAAGACAATATGTTTTGCAGAGCCGCCTTGTTATCTTCCCTACCTTCCTCCTCGGTAGGACTCTTTCTCTTTGCCTTCTCCTTCTTCATATTCTTCTCTACATCAACAGCTTCCTTTTTCTTACCTTTCTTCTGCTTCTTTGTTGGTGGCTCATCCTCAGCCGAAACTCCAGCCTTTGTTCTTTTCTTCTTCTCATTGCTCTGCACATTCCAAAAACCTTTAACAGAGCGAGCATCATGTAGGTCTTTTATCAAGTTCACAAGTTGTGGGTCATCTGCTTCATCCAGCCACTCAGGAAACAACTCTTCTAAAGACTCCTTCATGACCATATTCCTCACGCGAACCTACAAAAGTATATCACAAATCAGTCACTAAATAAAAAAAGCTAGATAACTCAGCCGTAATACAGATAATACGAAACGTCTCTATCTAAAACCCAACTTAGTAAATCTCATAACTCAGCCAAATGTAAAAAAAGAACTAGCTACCTAAATAACTCAGCCATCATATACTCATAACTCGGCCAAGAAATAGATAAAAACTCAGTCTGAAACCTTACCTTTCCATGCTCTTCGATCTCACGAGAGAATACAATATCAAAACTTGCTCGAGTACGACTTCCACCCCATCGTAAAAGAGGAATCTCGTCGTCACTTATCAATTTCCCAAAACACTCTCCGAAGCAAATGACAGATTCATATTCCCAAACCAATAAAACGTCCTTCAGGCCGTTTAGGGTGTATGACTTTCTGTTTGGACTTAACATCTTAATTGAATTAACAAGAACTTCATATGCAGAACGACCCCATGGATATGTCATCATAGCTTCATCGTCGAATACTCTTATTGCACTTTCAAAGGGTATCCTAGAATTATGATGCAGAGCATAAAGACCAATGACTTGAAGAACTAACAACCCCAACCATTTGCGCTTTTAAAAGCTCCAGGGCCGAATATACAACTAACTGACCTAAAACGGAAAAATAAATCAGCCACAACCATAATCAAATACTCAGCTAAAACAAGATAGATAACTCAGCCGATATATATACCAAATCAGCCACAAGATAAATCAAACTCAACCACAATTTAAACCACTCAGACACAATATATATCTAACTCATCCACGATATATGTCAAACTCAGCCACAACTAAAATCACGCTCAGTCACAACTTAGATCAAACTCAGTCGCAACATATATCAAACTCAATCACAGTACAGATCAAACTCATTTGAAACTTACATGAGAAGACTTTTGCGGAGAAGATTTTTTTGGAGAGGACGATTTCGGAGTAGACGATTTTCGAGAAGACGATGATGGCATTTCTTCTCGACCGTTTTCGGAGAAAATACTAGACTGGAGAAGACGAGTTCACGGAGAAGAGAACGTCAACACAATGAAAAACTCTCTCTAGGGTTTGAAGAATTCGACTTCGGAAGAGGGAATGGGGAGTTGGGTTTTTTTTCTTGTTTTGAACAAATTAATGAATGTATTGGTAAGTGTAAAAAAATTAATGACATGGAATACGTATAAGGTGAGGTGGAATACGGTTAAGGTGACGTGGAATACGGTTTGCTGACATGGCATTCTTAATTAAAAATATAGACAAACTAAGGAAGGGTGTTTATTGTAATTTACTAGGATCAAAAAATATTCTAGTACTTTTTAGAAAATGTATGCTATTCTAGTAATATTCCAAATTTTTCTGTGCTATATGAGTCATTTTCTATATATATTCACCTAGCTTAATCTTTAGAAATAAAAAATCTATTTTGTGTGTCACTGCTCTTTGTGGATTTGATCCTTAAGTACTACACCTTATCTTTTTGGCAAGAGTAATATTTGTGTGTTAAGAGTAGGGTTAATTTGATAGTTAATTGTTTAGGATATTCATACCCAGCAAGAACAATAAAACACGCATGTCAAATTTGGCACTGTTGCTGGGGAGCATTGATCGCCATTAGATTTATTTTCTAGGATTTAGTCTAGGTTTGTTACTACTTTCAAGTTACTATATTTTTCTTTTCCTTTGTTTTTCAGGTGCATGCAAAGACACACCATGAGCAATAAAGTACAAGAAGTACTATTCTCTGACCCCGATAAACTCGAATGTACGATCCACAAAGAAAGATGACAAGCATTGATCGACATCTCTACATCGCGTTGACCGAAACTTCTTTAGGGATAGCATCGACCGACATCAGAACTCGAGCATTGACCGACACTGATCACATAGAAACGATCGACAGCAACTTACCCGCATCGACCGACAGAAGCAGACAAGTTCATATGGTTGCGACTTTAATATTGACTCGGATGAGAATGGGAACCGTTAAGACCAAGATGGTCATTTACGTAATGCAGCAGGTCAAAAGATCAAGGAGAAAATAGAATCTGGTCAAAAGCACCAGAGCAATGCATTGATTGATGATGATTTTCGGGTAGTTGTGAAGAGAGAAAGGCTACAAGAGGGAGGATTCCGTTCGCACAGACTTCGATCGACACTAGTAGCTGAGAGTTGATCGACGGTCCCTGTGGAGTTAGCAGAATCGGGAAAATCTTTGAATATCGTTCGACGAATCAATCGTAGAATCGGTTGACGATTCCCAGTAGCAAAACGAGTTCATTTTGCCAAAGATCACGAATATGACAACTCTAGAGCAGAAGATGGTACATCAGAGCCTATGATGGTTGATAAAACTGCCGAGGGTCATCCTAGGGAAAAGCAAAGGATCATTCTAAAGAAGAAAAATGATTCTAGAAAGTTTGTAGTGCCATGCTTGATCAAAAGCCATGAGTTTCCCAATGCCCACTGTGATACTGGATCATCGGTGAGCATCATACTCGGAGCTAAGGCAGAGAAGTTGAACCTGAAAGTGGAACCTTCCAGCGATTCTTTCATCTTTGTAGAGATGTCCCACTGCTAATTCATGATGTCTTAGTCTCGATAAACTTCCATGTGATGGATATCCAGATCAATTGGAATTCTTCTTTGTTACTTGGAAGAGCTTTAATGGCCACCGTAGGAGCTATCTGCGACATGAAGACAAACAGGTTGTGCCTTTCCTTGATCGATCATAATGTTTATTATGAAATTTATAAGAATAAACTCGCCCTCAGGAAAATGTGTGATGATGCAGAACTTGAGGCCACATGCTTCGGCGATTATGACTTCAATGAACAGTCGGAAGATGGAGCATCGATCGACACCCAGCCCAGACAATGGATCGACGCGTTTGCAGTTCAGCAATCGGTCGACACCAACCATTCGCTATCGATCGACAATCATTTTCTTGAACTGATCAACAACTGCTGCATAGATGGTGGTTACAACACAGTCTACCCCGAGTACAACGAAGACTACATAGAAGAAGAGATGATTGAGTACAGTGGTATTGCTATGGAAGAGGATGGTGTTTATCACATTTCCCATAGACTCGAGAATTTGAAATCGATCGACCGTAACCTTAGGCCATCGATCGATTCTCAACAAGAAGCAGTATCTGAACTATATTCAGTTGCAGAACGCGAGAAGGAATATGGTTATCTACAACCAGATGAATTTGGTATCATGAGAGATCCACACGGTCACGAAAGAGCTATGGATGACAAAATACTAAATGTAAAGAGGAAATATATAGCAGATATACTTGCCATGGCTAATAGATATGGAAACCTTTTTGCGCAACAATCTGGTTATTGAGCATCAATCGACGGTCACCATACACCATCGATCGACACACGTCCAGCGTGCCAAGTGTATGATGAAAATTACAGAGAGGAAGAGCAGATTTAATATTGCGGCCTTGCATCAGAAGACGTTGGCAGGGTGATGAACGCGAGAGTAGATAATCAAGCATCGATCACCGGATACTCCTGGCCATCGAATGGAATCAGACGCGAACCAGAACACGAACTTGGAGCAGAAGATACATATATTGGTAATCTTAGACCGGGTGAGTTTGGAATTTTCAGAGACCCAGAGGGACGTGCACGGGCTCTAGGGAGGATGTAGCAGATGCCCTTATTATGGCTAATGAATCAAGTACTTTATTTGGACAGCAGTAGTATCCATCGATCGATGCTAATCTTCTAGCATCGATCGACAATGAGGATCAGAAGAACGAGACGACCCGTAATGTTCCATACACTCCCAAACATCCTAGATCGATCGATGGCACCCAACGAGCATCGATCGAAAGTGCCTTTTCGGAGGTACGAAAATTTCGTCCATCCAATGCCCATAATTCAAGGAGTACACCATCAATCGATGGGATCAAACCATCATCGATCAACTAGCATTTCGAGAACGGTACGAGAGCTTTTGATGCGGAGGGTAACAGACTTTTCCTTTGGGAAAAGAGAGATGATTATGGCATCTATAGAGATGAGAATGGTAATACATGAGCTACATACGGAAGAATAGTGAATGTGCAAGTTGAAGACATCAGAGCAGTTCTATAGAGAGCTAATTTGTTTTAGCAGGGCTACATATGTTTACCAGAACATGCAGCAAAGATTGCTATGTATATGAAGGATCAACGGACATACAGCAAAGAAGAGATTGATGATATTGTGCATGAAATCTACAGAGCTCAAGAGACGTCACTGGATGATTTCTACAAGAGGATAGATGATGTCTATTGTCCTATAGACAACTGTGTCACCGGTTAGACTGTACACATGGATGAGATGAAGCAAGATTTGGATACTGTTCAGAGACAGCATGCCACTGGGGCAGACAAACTGGCATCGATCAACGGCAACATTAGGCCATCGATCGACACTGAAGCCAACAGACATAAGACGGCAGTAGAAATACAATTGGAACATAGGTTTGATGAGATTGTTTTTTTTTCTCAGAGCCTGATGAAGGAAGATATTTCTCAGCAATTGGAGGCTTTCTCAGAGACTACAGCTGCCAAATTTAGAATGCTACAGCGCAATATTGAGAAACTACAAGGGGATCGCATTCAATGAGGTTTGCTAAAGTGGTTACAAGGAATGGAAAAAACAGAGAAGATGAGGCAATTAGGAGCTATATTGGTACATGGTTTCAGAAGAGCAAAGAAGATGTAGACGCTTGTTTTCCAAGTGTTGATCCAACTCCATAATATTCAGAGAGTTCACAACGTCGAGCTTAAGACTATAACCAAGTGCTGAATAGGAGGCAACCCAATGTTTAGTAATTTTTTTATTTCATTTTTACTTATACTACTATTTATATCGAGTTTTACTTTGTTTTATAGACTGTTTGAGTCTACCATAGAGTCACCATGTCGACATTGGATCGCGACCATCGATTGACCACACACGCCTACCATCAATCGATACTCTTTTACAAAGTCTTGTATCGAGTTTTCTACTTACATTATTTACTTATGATTTAATTTCTCTCAACCAATCTAGGAGGGATTACTATGGGGATAGTGTAATTTAAGTTTGGCGGAGGTTCGCTAATGCTTTTTAATTTGTTTTGAGCTTTATTTACTATATAAATAAGTTTTTCAAAAAGATTTATTAAGTCGAGAAGGGGACTATGATCAAGATTTATTATTAACTAACAACACTATAGCACCATTTTTAGAAGGTTGTTTGCAGAGATTACTAGAGATACCAAAGTGGATCATCCTGCCACTATATCACACTTGCTTAGAAAGTTTGAAGAAACCGAAGCTGATTTCCAACACTAATCCTGACATTATCTGCTTGCTTTGGGGCTTGGTATACACTGGTTCATGTTCCTTCTGGAAGTCTGTAGGTACAAGTCATTGCACCTTTGGTTCCCTTCTCTCTTTCTCTTCAGCATCTACCTAATATCTTAAAAGATTGAGATGACTCCCCGAGATGCAAAGGGGTAGGTACATTACCTATGACCCCACTATTTTAATTGAAAGGAACGATCACACATTGTTGGAAGCGAGGGGTAGGTACATTACCGATAACCTTACTACTTGCCTACAACTTTGCCCAAAAAGCAAGAGAAAAAAAAGAAAAGAAAACTAAAAGAGAAGAAAATAAAAACAAGAGGAAAATCAAAAATGAGATGGCAAGATGGACTGTATCAACATCATTGTCCATTAAGTTTGATATCTAAAAAGATTCAGAGAGAAAAGGGGGAAGAAAGGAATCAGAGAAGATTTTGTGCCTAGTTGTTCGGATACTTGTAGAGGTATAGTCCATGTGTCCTTTGATTGATACTCCCAAGGTAAAGCCTACACTTATATTTTATGCAAAGAAATGGAATTAGCAGAGGGGTGAGTCAGACTAGTATTTGCTAAGTTGTTGGTAGACTGGATTTGGTTGCTATACTAGATAGGGTATATAAAGTTTCTTTGTGATTGACTTGATAGGATGTGGTTGCAACAAAGAAAGGTGACAGTTATACTTAGACATTATGTGAGTCTTCGCTTTTCAAAACCACTTTCACATGCTTAGTTTGCTTGAGGACAAGCAAAAGGTTAAGTCTGGGGGAGTTGATATAGCATATTTATTACCTGTTTTAGCCCATGTTTTAGGCTCTATTTAGGGTGTATTAAGTGTGTCTAGGAGATGTTTTGGAGTATTTACAGGTCCAGGAACGTTTTGGAGATATATGGAGATACTTGGAGCTTTTGGAGCATTTAGAGGAGAAGAATTCGTAGCAGACTATTTGAGGAGTCGAAGTACAAGACTATCGTCGATTGACGACACAACCTTGGAGTCGACCGATGATAAAAGACCAAGGTTGATTGATGCTACACACTTGCCATCGATCGACATCCAATTCGAAGACAGCCGATTTAAAAGCCCAAGTTAGAAGATAAATGACGAGAATGCCCTCGACGAATTTTGACCTAAGTTTTAGGGTTTTTATATTTATGCTTATGTATTGAGAGCATGCAGAAAGTTCAAGTGCAAGTGCATGTTAGACTAAGAGCTTTATCATAGTTTTAGGTTTTTAGGGGAGAAGGTTCGTAACTCCTTAGGGAGATTTGTATTGGAACCCTAGTATTTTATCTATGCATTATATTCAGACTATTGTTCTTTCTTTGATTATGTCTAAGTAGTTATCAACTAGATTTAGGGTTAATTATAGCAATCATGGATTAGCCCAAAAGTAGGATTGCTAGGTTAAGTTAATATTCATCAATTGAGTTGTCCTTAATGCTTGCATTCTAGAGTAGCTAACTAGGATCTCGAAAGTAGGACATGGACGACTACGAGAGTAGGTTCTATGCCAGAATAGACTCCATTGAATTAGGATGATAGGCCCATGCGAGAGCTGGTCTAATAAGTCTGGTGGACTTATCAAATCTTGTTCACACTTCCTTCTGATTTCACCGTGGATCGACATCAGGCCTTAGCCGTCGAACGATGGTCTTTCCTTTTTCTCGCATACGAGAGTTGGAGTTAAAAACGTCAGAATAGTTAATAATTGAGTTCTAGAATATTTACATATATGTGCTTCATATTCCTTATAATCCATTAGGCTTAAAACCCTAGATCTAGCATATTTACATTCGCATCTAGTTAGTTTATTAGAATATTTCCATATTTGCATTATTAGCATATTTTCATATTGCATCTCTACTTCTTGATAAGGAATATTTCCTTAACTGATTGTTTACCACCAATATATATATTCACCTAGCTTAATCTTTAGAAATAAGAAATCTATTATGTGTCATTGCTCTCTGTAGATTTGATCCGTAAGTACTACACATGATCTCTTTTTGTGAGAGTGATATTTGTGTGTTAAGACTAGGGTTAATTTGATAGTTAATTATTTAGGATATTCATACTCTGCTAGAAGAATAAAACACGCATGTAAATCAGAGGCTCGCATTGGTGTACTGTTAGCTTCTTGGAACTTAGAGGTACCCCAAGGTAACGAACATGAAACAATCATATTGGAGCCCAGTAGAGGAGGATATATGAGTTACGGCTTCCGGTGATAGTCCTGATGAAGAAAATGAGGTCTTTTGAAAACTCACGATATGCCTGAATGAAGTTGGAACTCGTGGAGAACACTTAGGATGGCTTGAACAGAAGAGAGCAATCCATCAGTAAATATTAGTAAATCATCAGTGAAGCACAAGTGGGTCAATTTTGATGGTTCACATTTGGCATGGTAAGATCTTCCTTCTTCAGCTGCCTTATTCAACATTGTAGATAAACAGTTCATGACTATTACAAATAGATATTGGGGGGAGTGGACCACTTTGTCTTAGGCCCCTTTTTCCTTTGAAATATCCTTGAATTGTTCCATTGAATCCCACTGTAAAATTTGTTGTACAAATACATGCACGCAGAAAGCGAAGATAATCTTGAGGAATTTGAGAGATGTGAGGCAGATGAAGAGGAAGTCCCAGTTGAGGGTGTCAAATGCCTTAGCGATATCAACCTTTAGAGTGATTTTTGGAGGCCCCTTTTCTTAATGGTATCCTCTTACTAACTCAGTAGCTAGAATGATGGTTTCAATAAGAAACGTCCTTTTACAAATGTTGTTTGGTTAGGAAAAATGAGTTTAGGCAAGATTGGCTTGAGTCTGACCACTAACATCTTTGATATTGCCTTATAGATTGTGGAGCAGCATGAGATAGGGCGATAATCATAGATGGAAGACGTTCATGAGTGTTTAGGTACAAGTTTTAAGATTGTGGCATTAACAATTGAGGGGAGGAAGTTGGTTTGAAAGAACCTCATAACCGAGTCAATAACTTCAGGCACTATAATATGCCAATATGCTTTGAAGAAGCCCGAGGAGAAACCGTCTGGCCCATGAGATTTGTTGTGGTTCAGTTGATTGAAGGTTTCACTACAAGTAAACACAAGTTTTACTAGGACGGTGTTTCCTAGTAATTTTCTAGTAAATGACACTTTACTAGGAAATTACGAGGAAATGCGCTTCATCGTGAATCGTTCATCGTAAAGCCTTTTTCCTCGTAATTTCCTAGTTAATTTATGAGGAAAATTTTTCTTCGTAAAAGCGTGGATAACTATTTCCTCGTAATGTACTCGTAAGCCTTCCTCGTAAGATCGTAGTAACAGTTTTCCTCGTAAGGGCGTCGTAAAGTTTTACGAGGAATTTACTTCGAATTTTTACGACGACCTTACTTCGAATTGTTTACGAGGAATTTACTTCGATATTGTACGAGGACCTTACTTTGAAATGTTTACGAGGAATTTACCTCGAAACTTTTTTTCCCTATTAAAAATAATAATTAAAATAAAGATAAATAATATATTTTTTGAAAATTAAAGAATCCAAATTATAAATTAAAAAAGAAATAACAAAATATTTTATATATAACTAAATATTTAATTTTTAAATTCATAATATACAGTTAAAAGGAAAAAAAACTAAACTATGGATGCTGCTCGTTAAATTGACGAACGAAGTCGTCATCCCGGAACTCCCCCTCGTCCATGTTACTCGTCGATGGTTGTGACTGTGACGGTGGATGATGTTGGGTTGGGAGCCCTCCATTTTCCCGTATGACACGCAACATCTCCGCCACTACCAGGTTTCTGACCGCAAAAACGTCTAGGATATCGGAGAGAGAACTCACATGAGATTGCATCGCCTGCAACTCCGAGCGCAGCTGAACAGTGATATCGTGTTGTTCCTGAGCATAAGACGATGTCGCTGCGCGGACATCGTTAACGGAACCAATCCCGATGATACGTTCATTTTTCCTAGGAGCGATCTTTAAATAAAAAGATTGATTAATAACGTTAAAAATAAATTAAATAAATAATAAAAAATTAATAGAAAAACAAATTTATTATTTATCTCCTCATAAATCTTATCCACTGCTGTCCCAGACTGCTGACTCAGTTGGGTCTGGCGGTGGTCAACCCGAGCGGTAACCTCGTTGTAGATCCGCTCGAATCTAGGATCTACAAAATTTCCAGCCTTGTTCTGGTGGGTCCTCTCGTAAAGCTCTTTCAGAGATGGAAGAGTTCCTGTCTCTTTAGCCTAAAATAATAATTTTAAAAATTAATTGTTAATTAGAAAAATATAAATAGATTAAAAAAATATTAATTAGTTATTAAATTATTAATTTAATTACCATGCCTAGACGGATTCCCGCATGAGGTTTTTGACCCCCAGCGTGAAGCATCTTGGGGTTGCCATGCTAGTCTCTTGTCATGCGGTTCTCGGATTTTGTGTTGGAGGTTCTGATCGAGTCTGGCAACCCCCAATAACTGATGTGGCCATCCCACACCGTCAATGTGAGGCAATCGGGTTTCTCCACCTCATAGCCATCGACCTGAAAAAAAATATTTTTAAAATTATTTGAAGTCAATGATATAAACTGTATTAAATTTTGAAATCCACCTGAAAATTGCTCTTCCATTTGTAGACCAAGTCGAGCAATCGCGCTTTTGCCTTCGCCTCAAATTCCTTCTTCACCCGCTGGTGAATCCCTATGGACCAACAATATTTTTGCTGTAATAAGAAAATATTAAATTAATTAGTTCAATAATATATAAATTTATAAATAATCAAAAAATAAATGACTTACGGCAAACGTTTTGAACCAGGTCTTTTTGGTGTGGCTAGCCGTCATTTTCCAGTTTGGAGCTGGATCGGGAAAGTATCCCTTGATACAATTGGTGACGCTCTGGGCGACACACCCGTCAACATTAAACCTGAACAAAAAACAAAATAAAAATATTAATTAAATTTGTTAATTTTTGGTTAATTAAGAAATAAATTAAAAAACATTTTTTAAAAATAAAACATACCAGAATATGTTGTGACCGTCCCGTCGGAAATGATATAACTCAGGTAGCCCTTCTCTGCCTGGAGCTGCCATAATGTCATTGACCGTGTACACCGCAAATGGAGCAGTTGGCGGCACCTCCAAATCGGGATGAACCCCGGCGGCCGGTGGAGGAGGAGGTGGGAATTTAACCACCTAATCTAAATTTCCTAAACTAACCATATAATCTAAATTTCCTAATCTAATCACTTAACTAGGAGTTAGAGAGTACCTTAAGAGGATTTTGAGAGAAGATTGCTACAAATGAGAGAAATCGGATGGCTCGAGTTTATATAAGGAAAATGTACTAGGACTTTACGAGGAAATAGCGAGTCCCGCGTTTCCGTTTACTGGGATTTTACGAGGAAATGTACTAGGAATTTACGAGGAAAAAGCGAGTCCCATGTTTTCCGTTTACTAGGACTTTACGAGGAAAATGTACTAGGACTTTACGAGGAACAAGCGAGTCCCGTGTTTTCTTTTACTAGGGTTTTACGAGGAAAGGGTTTGTAAATCCCTAAACTTGAAACCCCAAACCCCAAACCACAACTTCCTTAACTTATAACATCTTCTACAACCAAACTCCAAACCTCTTATACACCTAAACCCCGAATTCAAATTCATTTTTGTGATTAAACAAACTTAAAACATACATAATTCAAATTCGTTTTGTGATTAAACAAACTTAGAACATACATAATTCAAATTCGTTTTTGTGATTAAACAAACTTATAAAACATACATAATTCATTCGGATACATTCTCAAAATCTGTAGAAACATCATCATTTTCGTAAAACTCGTCCTCAACACCGTCGTCCGTTGAGTGATCAGGAACATCTTCTTATTCACGATTATGCGGATCAATGAGTAGGATGTCATAAATTTCTGCTTCAGGTTCCTCGATTTCATTGGTATTTTCTTCTTGTAATGGTGATTCTTCTCCAACGATTATTCGTCCTCGAGGTGTAACTTTGATAACAGATAACCAGTTGATTCCCGAGGTAGTAATCCGAGGGTATGGAATGAAGCAAACTTGATCTGCTTGGGAAGCTAATATGAAAGGCTCGGATTTGTTGTACCTGCAAAAATAAAGACAACGTAGAAATTAGTACTCAGACCATGTATGTCAAAAAAATAATTTGTTGTACCTTCGTCCACCATTGATATCAACTACACCGTTCTTGTTAATCAGAACACCTTTGTTGACGACGGGGTCGTACCACTCACACTTGAAGATAACGCATTTCAGACTCATTCCTGGGAATTGGCCTTCATAAATCTCATGCAATATCCCGTAGAAATCTGTTTCGCCTTTCACACATATTCCATAATTACTTGTCGCCCGGTGTCTACCATAGTCATAGGTATGGAAAGTATAGCCTCGGGTGAAATACATCGATGATGTAGTGACCTTTGCAACTGGACCTTGAATTAATTCCCTAAGCCATGCGGGATACTCAGGATCGTCATAATCAACCTACAAAAAAAAGTAGTAGAACTACACATTAGACTTACTTTGCATAATATATGCATAAAATTTAAGTTATAATAAATACATGTTTCCTCAACCACTTGATAAAGTGTTGATCTTTCCTTTTGTCTAACTCAGTTGTCGATATACCAGGTATTGCTTCTTCGACTGGAGTCACAAATTGGCTGTAAAATTATGTTATGTTATTTAATCAATTGAATATATATATATCTATATATATATATATGTATAAGTGTGTATGTTTATATGTTTACCTTTCAAAATAACCAATCAATGGATGCTCGCAGTTGAGAAGAATATAAAGGTGTGCACTATGGACGTCTTCATCACTCGACCACCAAATCTCTTTCAATTTCCCACCCAATCGCCCAATTTGACAAAAGATGTCTGAAACATCTTCTTCCATATATGTCGGCACGACACCACCATCATCATATCTTCTTGGAACTCGTTTCCTTGTACGTACTTTATGTGCAAAGTAGTACGATGTGAAAAGTGATGTTTCTTCCGTCAAACTTCCTACAACAATAGAACCTTCAACTTTTGCTAGGTTTTTGGCTTTTCCTTTCAAAGTTTTCATGGCCCTTTCATACTGATACATCCATCCATAATGCACAGGTCCATGAAGTAATGCCTCATACGGAAGGTGGACAACTAGGTGTTCCATGACGACAAAAAAGCAGGCAGAAATAGTTTCTCCAAGTTGCACATTAAGATGGGATGTTTTCATGAAGTTGTTGGACAACTTCCTCTTTAAGAGTGCGGATGCTCATATCCCTAAAAAATGCTCCAATTCCATATATATTACAGAAACAAAAAAAATTAAACACATTACTATATTCATATACATATATATATATAAATAAATTAATGTTTGCGTTGTTTATATTAATTACCTGAAAGTGCTTCATGTACTTTTGTAGGTAGTAGCTCCGCAAATGCAAAGGGAAGTAGTCGCTGCATAAAGACATGACAATCATGGCTCTTCATCCCGGAGAACTTTTGCGCTCAACACATCTTGAGAGATTTGAAACATGCCCATCAGGGAACTTCACTTCTGTAGCCACCCAGTTGAACAACGCAGACTTTTTTTCTGATGACAGTCTAAATATCGGAACTGGAACTTGCCCATTGCTTTTTATATGTAGCTCACTCCTTGAGCAGATATCGGGTAAGTCCAATCTCGATTTTACGTTGTCTTTTGTCTTCCCTGGGACATTTAATATAGTGTTCAGGATGTTCTCAAAAACGTTCTTCTCTATGTGCATCACATCGAGGTTGTGGTGCAAAAGAAGATCTTTCCAATATGGTAATTCCCAAAATATACTCTTTTGTGCCAATTGTTATGTACACCATAAGAATCAAGTATATTACTGGGAACATGCCAATTCCCACCACGAGGAGCTGTTTCTCGAGCACCGTAGTAATCGATTTGTGCTTTGATTTGTTCTCCAGTTAAATATGGAGGAGGAGTGTCTCTGACAACCCTTTTGTGCTTGAACAATGTCTTGTTTCTTCGGTATGGGTGGTAAACGGGAAGAAATCGACGGTGACAATCGAACCAAGTAGTCTTCCTACCATTCTTCAACTGATGAAATGCATCTGTCATTCCATTACAATATGGACAAGCTAATCTCCCATGTGTAGTCCATCCAGACAACATCCCATATGCAATAAAGTCACTTATGGTCCACAAAAGCATCGCTCGCATCGTAAAATTTGTTTTTGTTGAACAATCATATGTCTTTATCCCTGTTGACCACAAATCTTTCAACTATTTTATCAGTGGTTGTAGAAAAACATCGAGAGATCTTTTTGGATGTTTTCGACCAGGTATTAATATGGTCAATAATAAAAACTCTCATCGCATGCACATCTCCGGTGGCAGTTTGTACGGTGTAAGAAAGACTGTCCACAATGAATATTGTCTCCCTGACATTCCAAATGGACTAAATCCATCAGTGCATAATCCAAGATACACATTCCGGCTATTGCTAGTGAAATGTGGATGTACATTGTTAAAATGTTTCCAAGCTCTTGCATCTGATGGATGAGTCATCTCTCGATCCGTCTGAGTATGCTCGGCGTGCCATCTCATCCCTCCACCAGTCTCCTCAGATTGGTACAATCTTTTCAATCTGTCTGTGATTGGTAGGTACCACATCCTTTGGTACGGTACCCTATTACGCCCTCTACCTTGCGGTTTGAATCGTGGTTTCTTACAAAATCGACATTCTTCTAACTTCTCATCATCTCCCCAGTAAATCATGCAGTTGTCGATGCAAACGTCTATCATCTCCGAGGGCAACCTAAGACTATATACCAATTTCTGAATCTCATAATAAGAGTCAGCAGACACATTGTCTTCTGGCAAATACTCTTTAAACAAGTCTGCCCATGCATCCATACAATTTTCAGGTAGATTGTGATTGGTTTTAATACTCATCATTCTAGCAGCCAACGAAAATTTTGACAGACCTTCTCTACAACCACTGTAAATTGGCTCATTCGCAGCTTCTAACATCTCATATAATTTTTTTGCATCTAAGTTAGGTTCTTCAACTTCATCATCATCATGAGTTACAAATGCATCCCCTACCATATCATGAACCCTATCACAATCTACCATTTGTTCCTCCTGGTGATGATAGCTATTTTCATTAAGCAAATGATTAACCGGTTCAACCTCAAAATTGCTATTACTACTGCTAGCTTCATTCCTACAACTAGCATCTTCTCCATGTTGATACCAAATATAATAATATGGCATGAAATCTCTATTTATTAAATGCTTCCAAACATTTTCACGAGGGCCTAATTTTGTATCGCAGCATTTCCGACAAGGACATAACATCTTACCATTTTCCTGCGTGAGTGGTGTAGAATCTGCTTGATGCATAAACGTCTCCAACCCTTTGAGAAATTCTTTCGTCACTCTCCCGTTATTATCTCTGTGTGAATACATCCACTTCCGCAACTCGAAAATATTTCCCGGACCAGACATTTTTTTTTTCTTTGATCAAGCTTATAGCTGATTTTGTTTTTGTGTGATTGAAATGAATCACAAATGGTGGTATTTATAGAAATTTTCGAATCTGAATATGTACTAGGAAATTGGGAGAAAAAGTAGGTACAAAACACGTTTTAGATTTAAAATAGATATTTTCTAGCCAATTCCTCGTTAATTTGAAGTAAAAGAATTTTTCCTCTTAATTTCGTAGTAATGTTTTACTAGGAATTTACGAGGAAAACTTTTGCTACGACATTACGAGGAAATGTTCTTTTGCCACGTAGTTTCCTCGTAATTTTACTACGGCTTTACGAGGAAACCTTTTTCTCGTACGTTTTCGAGGACCTTACGAGGATACTCGTTTTCCTCATAAATCCGAAGTAAACTCGTAGTAAATTTACGAAGAAAACTTTTTCTAGTAAAATTTCCTAGTAAATACCGAGTTTTCTTGTAGTGTTTGAGAGATTTCCTCAGGCTTCGCTTAGCGGATAGGATCTATTGCTGGGAGGTGGAGCAGGAGAACGAGAGTAGGTTATTAAGCCACTGGAGAGTGGAGATGGTTGGCTGAAGTTAATATGGAGCTAGGATGCCTTTGAAATGAGACACAACAATCATCCCCATAGCTACTGAATCAGAGATGTAGTCACCATTGGATAGGATGAAGAATCTGATGAAACTGACAACAATGCAGACCTTTCTGTAAGCTCAAGAATTTGGAGCTTGATAGGTTGCTGCAGTGGTGAAGCATTGATTCGTATTCGGGTGTTACACACAGAAAATAAGGTGTTACACACGCTTCGGAGAATAAAAAGGAGATATCAAAGATGTGATGATGTGAAATATTTCCATATGTTTGGTTGACGAAATATGCTTTAAATAAGCATTATTAGATCACAAATTGGAAGATTTGGTGATGCTAAAATATAGGAAGTAATATATTAAATAATAGGAAAGATTATTTGATATATACCTTGCCTTTTCTTAGAATTAGGTTAGGGCTTTTGAATTTGTAATTCTCACAGAAACAAAAAGGGGATTTTGGGGTTTCAGAGAGTGAGTGATTTGTAGACGTGATCAACAGGGGTTGATTCACGCAAGTTGGGTGTGTTAGAAATCGATCCGTGTCGAGTTGTGTAATTCGGATCAAGCAAGTCTGTAGAGATTGTGTAAAGGATTTCTAATAAAAGAGATACATATTCTTGGAGTTACTTTGTGCCTTTTGTTATTGCTGAATCTCGATTCTACAATTGGTATCAGAGCGGGACACCTAAACGAAGGAGGGTTCTTCGCACCAAGGTGAGATCCTGAGAAGAGATTATGGCGATTTTGGCACATAACATGTTGCTGCTGAATGATATGAATTATGGGTATTGGAAAGTGAGAATGAGAGCAAACTTACGTGCAACTGATGAAGATATCTGGACAGTGGTTCAAACTGGATGGGAAGAACCATGTGTGATGCTAGAAGATGGTTTGAAGACACTTAAACCAAAGACAAAGTGGACTGCAACTGAGAAAAAGCTTTCAAAGTTTAATGCGAAAGCATTGGATACTATCTTCAGTTCTGTATATGCTAAGCAATTTGAGTTAATACAAGGATGTGAATCAGCTAAAGAGGCTTGGGATATACTACAAAACGCTTTTGAGGGTAATGTGAATGTTAGGAGGATAAGATTGGACTTGCTTGCATCACAATTTGAAAACATAAGGATGGCTGATGATGAGAAGATAGGAGACTTCAGTGCCAAACTCAGCTCCATAGCTAATGAAGCACAAGTTTTAGGCAAAAAATATGAAGATGCAAAATTGGTGAAGAAAATTTTGCGATGTTTACCTACTAAGTTTGCAGCACATAAAGCGGCGATAACCTTGACGATGAACACTGATGAATTGAAGTTCGCTGAGGTAGTAGGAATTTTAAAGGCTGAGGAGATGGAACTAGAATCTAAGTTGTCAAAGCCTGTTCAAAACTCAAGAGTTACTGTTGAAGAAGACATCCAAAGAGCTCCAAAACTTGAAGAATCTATTCACCTAATGATTCAGAAAGTTGAAGAAACCATGGATCTTTTGCATAAGATGTCCAACGAAACACTGCCTAGAGAAGAAGAAAGACATAAAAGTCATGAAGTGGTGTGTTTTAATTGTCATGGTATTGGACATGTCAAAACAGCTTCCATCATTCAAGAGAAAAGAAATCAAGTGTAATGGATGTAATGGTTATGGGCACATAAAGTCGAATTGTGTGAATACAAAGAAGAAGAAGAGAAGCTGCAGTGTTAGAAAGTCATAAAGAGAAGCAGATGCTCTCAATTTTGTGGCTCTTCCTGGAGTTGTGGAATCTGAAAAAGACATCACTAAAGTTGAATCTCGTACATGGGTGTCACACCCCAATTCTGATGCGTCACACAGTGATACAGAAAGTGATTTAAATGCTGATCTTTTTGCTGAGTATCAGGTTCTCTTTGGTCAATTTACTAAAATCAGTGAAGAAAATATACAATTGATCAAAGATAAAGCAACCCTGAAAGCACAAGTGGACATTCTAGAGTCTGGAAACAACAATAAATCAGAAGTTGAGGTGTCAAAAGAAGAGAAGGAGTTTGATCTACATAGTCTACAAAAGACAATCTCTGAGCAGGCCTACAATCTAAAGAGCGTGGAGACTAAATATGAGCAGACGAAACAACTACTGAATGAGGAACTCGAGAAAAGCCAGCTGCTACAAAGAGAACTTAGTGAAAACTACAAGAAAGTAAGAATGTTGAACACTGGATCAGCTACTTTGGATCATATCCTATCGGTTGGGCAGCCTCCAAAAACCAGTTGGGGTTTGGGTTATAAAGGTACTACTTCACAAGATCAAGATCATGACAAGACTGGTGGGATAAAGTTCATAAAAGCTGCAGTAAAATCAGATGATCAACCCAAAGGTACAGCTCAATAAACTAGCATATCAGTAGCTGGAAAATCATCAAAATCAGTGTCAAAAGTACAAGACATAAAAGTTGTTGCTAAGCGAAGGAATGGCTGTCACTTTTGTGGTAAGATCGGACATAATGTTGCCTACTGTTATGCTCGTAGAAATCAGATTGAGAGAGCTTGGAGGATGAAACTTTGTTATGTGGAACCTAGAAGGTGTGGACAGATATGGATAGCTAAGAAGGATTTGTATCCTAAGTTTACGAAAGGTGTGTCACACAAGCATACCAATGTGTCACACACTCGGATTGGAAATCAATATGCTGAAGGTGAAGAACCAGTTCGATGGACTTCTACTATAAGGCATTGAGAGTTTTGATGGTCCAACAAGTATCATGAAGTTTTTCACAGAGTTTTTCACACAAGCAGGGGAGATGATACTTGATTCAGGGGGAGTTCAAGATAAGCATATTGTGCTTAGAGGTTAGTGAGCTTGAGTTGTAAAACTCAGTGAAAAAGGGGGCGAATGTAAGCTCAAGAATTTGGAGCTTGATAGGTTGCTGTAGTGGTGAAGCATTGATTCGTATTCGGGTGTTACACACAGAAAATAAGGTGTTACACACGCTTCGGAGAATAAAAATGAGATATCAAAGATGTGATGATGTGGAATATTTTCATATGTTTGGTTGACGAAATATGCTTTAAATAAGCATTATTAGATCACAAAATTGGAAGATTTGGTGATGCTAAAATATAGGAAGTAATATATTAAATAATAGGAAAGATTATTTGATATATACCTTGCCTTTTCTTAGAATTAGGTTAGGGCTTTTGAATTTGTAATTCTCACAGAAACAAAAAGGAGATTTTGGGGTTTCAGAGAGTGAGTGATTTGTAGACGTGATCAACAGGGGTTGATTCACGCAAGTTGGGTGTGTTAGAAATCGATCCGTGTCGAGTTGTGTAATTCGGATCAAGCAAGTCTATAGAGATTGTGTAAAGGATTTCTAATAAAAGAGATACATATTCTTGGAGTTACTTTTTGCCTTTTGTTATTGCTGAATCTTTGAAAAATTCTCTTTATTAAGTGTTTTGAGTTCTTGCTGCCAAAAAAAAAAGTGTTTTGAGTTCTTGTTATATTGATTTGAGTTTCCAGCAAAGATCTCGAAGATTATCCACAACGTTTCCTGCATGAGTCCAAGAGTCCGCTACAACAGTGAGAAATTTGGAATGCTTGGTTAGATAGTTGGAGAATTTAAAGTGATGGATTCCAGATGCAGGGAAAGGGACGGTTGTGGTCTGAGAGGTCGGGAAGAAAGAATTGAACAAAGCTATCATGGTAAGTGCTATGAGTAGGTTATTAACCTTTTTTTTGGCAACAGTAAGTTAGTACCTTATGTGTAAATTACATGAAATATTTACAACAATTTGGTAATAGACATCATCACATAAACTTTTAAAAAAGTTTCCTTATCTTCATCATTTGTTTCAATAAATAACTACTTTATGGGTCAAAGTATAAACTGTAATGTGTCACTAAAATTGTTATCACTAATCAGAACCTTCGGGCGTAAGTAACGAGTTTGTGTGTGGCACACGCCAGCTGCAATTGAAGACATGCGTTTCAAACCCTGAATGGACCATTCCATGCCTTTGTTACCCATCACGTCACGTGATTCACGTGGACCGCACTCGGTTTTTTTTTGTTAATCGAGTATACTAATCCCATTAAAATGGTTCAGATTAGAGACCGAAAAGAAAAAAAAAACGTAGTTTACGCTGGTTACTATGTGTCTCACTTTAAATGGTTTTTGGTTTCAAACGCTGGAGTACCACATGTAAATTTCCCTAGTGATCGAAATTTAAATCCTAGTGGTGGTACTCAAAGCCATGAATCCTTTATTACCTAAACTAGAAATTCTGGTTGTCTCATTCGGGTTTAAAATGTCAAAACTAGCCACTAATAATATGTTTAAAAGACTCTATCCATTTTTAATAATATATGTATATTGTGAAACAGACGAAGTATTTATTTTCTTCTAGAGAAAAGAGATAAAGCCTTAGATAAACCATGGCAATGTAATAAAATTGTAAACTAGAAAATATATTTCGCAAGAATGAGAGAGCACACTTAAGAAATTTTCTGCTCATTTAGTGGGAAAGCGAAAGGCACATGTGGAGCTCATTTACACGCGCCATCTCCTTTCCCCCACACGCCCCGCCTCTTTTTAGGGAGATCACCTCTTTTGCCCATCCTGCTCATCACTCAATCTCCTATACCCACTAAAATCATCAAAACCCATAACTTTTTAATGAATTGTGGAAAGACTAAACTGACCTTGGTTTGGGGGATGGGTTGAATGAAAATCGAAAATTGTAATGTGATTGGAAAAAGTTGGTTTGGGAAGTTTGGTTAATGGTTTTATTAAAAAAAATTAATTGAGAAAAGCTAAATCTTCTTCCTCCCCCTCCCGCAGTTCCCTCTTCCCCCGCGCTCCCGCGGCCGGCTCCCGCTACCCCATCCGGCTCTGTCGCCGCAGCTTCTCTCCTCCTCCTCCATTTTCAAAGTGTTTCCGGAGGTCTAGCATTCCATCGGCGCAAATAGAGTTGGGTATTGCAGGTAAACTCAGGTCCCCCAACTTCTCTTGAGAAATGCATGTATTTGGAATCGAGCTAGGAGCAATGCACAACGGCATTGTTTAGTTGATGGGTCAATTAGTATAGCAATTTGGTAAAAAATGCATTAATGTGGTTGAATTAAACGTTGATAGATGTGATTTGAAACCTAGTGTTTTGGATTATTTTTGGAAAATTGGGAAAAGTGGAATAACTAGGAAAACTCGAACAACTGGTATAAGTTTGTTGATCTTGTGCGATATTTTTGGCAGGATACAATGACCAATAACGTATTCATACATTTTACATATGAAGACTGCATGTATGGTATATCTGTGAAGGCATCAGTGGAGGATGTGACATTGTCAATGTTACAAGAAAAGATGTATAAGAAGCTTGGGTTGGATGAACGTAAGGAAAAACTGAAATTGAGCTACATTCCGATGGTGATACGTTGCAAGAAAGCTGTAACTGTTGCTGATGATGACGATCTTTATGTTTACCTTGGTTGTGGAGAGTAGTGAAAGATCGGGACCGAGACCACAAGATAAACTTTCGATAGCGGGTAAAAGTTCTGTTGGTATGAACTACAATGATTTGCAGCTATTGGAACATGAAGTTGGACTTAATGCCATTACATTGTACGTTGGTGAGAACCAGGGGAATAACGAGGTGAGTGCTATAGAGACTGGTACTGGTATGGAGACTGATACTGGTATGGAGACTGATACGGCTGCGGAGACTGATACAGGTATGGAGAATGATACGGCTGCGGAGACTGATACTGGTATGGAGAATGAAACGGCTGCGGAGTATGAAACGGCTGCGGAGACTGATACGGCTGCGGAGAATGAAAATGCTGCGGAGAATGAAACGGCTACGGAGAATGAAACGGCTGCGGAGAATGAAACGGCTGCGGAGACTGATATCGTACATCCAACCGCCGATAAGTATGTTGAAGAGCCACCTGCAATAGTACTGAGTAGTTGTATAAAGGAATGGGGCGATGGTTTGAGTCTCAATAAACATGACAAATTTCCAAGTAAGAAGGTAATTCAGGAGCTGGTGGATAGAGCTGCATATTGTGAATGTTATCGTTATGTCACTAAAAAGTCTGATCGAAATCGATTGGTGATAACATGTTCGCAAGCTGACTGCAAATGGGTAATACGAGCTTCAAGGATTGCTGGGACAGAAATTTTCTCAATAAAAAGCTACACGAAGATGCATACATGCTCGCGGACACAACAAAGTGACAGCAACGATAAGAGAAGAGCGTCAGCAGAAGTAGTGGCAAGTTTTTTGAATGAGGAATTCCCAGGAGATGTGCAAACTCCAACTCCAAAATATATTAAGGCTCTGGTTAAGTCCAAACTTGGTGTCATGAAATCCTACTCCACAGCATTGCGTGGAAAGAATTTGGCTTCTTGTGATACACGTGGTAGTCCGGAAGATAGCTACAGGATGATGTATAGCTATTTGTACATGTTAGAGCAAATGAACACGGGAACAAAAACTAGTGTGAAATTGGATGACTCAGGTAAATTCAGGTACCTCTTCATAGCGTTGGGAGCTTGCATTGAAGGGTTTGCAGTTATGAGAAAAGTGATTGTTGTCGATGCAACATGGCTGAAGAAAGGATATGGGGGTGTTCTAATTTTTGCCAAAGCTCAAGATCCTAACCGTCATTGCTATCCACTTGCGTTTGCTGTACTTGATGGAGAGAATCATGCTAGTTGGACCTGGTTTTTTGAGATGCTTAGAAGCGTTATACCAGACTCTTCTGAACTGGTTTTCATGAGTGATAGAAATCCAAGTCTGATATTTGCAATAGCAAACGTGTACCCTCAGGCTCACCATGGTCATTGTTTATGGCATTTGAAGAAAAATGTTAAAGGGCATGCTTCTAACGTCAACAAAGATGTAGTCGGGCATAGATTCATGGAGTTGGGAAAGATGTACACAATGGAAGGAAAAGAGTTAATAGACTTCCATCTGGTGGAGAACGCCGTAGGAGGACACAGAACAAAAAGCGGCCTAGGCAAAATTTTGGTTTCAATTGGCTGTTATTTGGAAATGGTTCAAACCCTTCAGAGTAGAACACAGCCTAACCACAACTTGTTACTCTGTGTAATTTGTATTTTTTCGGAAAACTCTGGAAAACTATTTTATCTTCTTTGTAAAACTGCATTGTGTTTCGAGTGGGACATTATTGTTATGTAGATGCAAACTTGATTCGTTATGACATTTACTATTATGATTACTCTAATCTGACTAATAATTCAATTAAACATATTTTTTTCAAAACTTTCTCAAAAATTATGAAAACTCTTACTATCTCCATAATAAGTCTTATAGTTTCGCTCACACTTTGTGAATGAAGAACATGTCACAAAAGAGATTATCAGGTAATGTTTGTTTCCCAAATATTTGTGCAGTGAACAAGATAAATATCATGTTCAAGTACTAAAATCGAAAGTAAAACAAGAAAATCAAACTGAAAGCACTGGTAACACTGAATAAATTATAAACCACAGAAAGTACAACTATGAGCAAATCTCGTAAAACAGTATCTTATGTAAAACTAAGAACAAATTTGGGGAGGGAAATGAAATTACATTGGCGCCAAAACATATGAGGGAAAATAATTATTTTAATTATTTTAACTATTTTCATTATTTTTCTCTATTTTCTTCCATTTCCCCTCTATGTCACGTCCCATCTCTCTCTCTCTCCACTCCATCCCTCTACTTCCCCTCCCCCTTCTTTACCGATCCATCTCTCTCTCTCTCTCTCCACTCCATCCCTCATTCCTCTCTCTCGATCTCTTTCGGTTTCTCCCATTTCTCTCTGACAGTAAGAACTGAAGCATGACTCATCCCGACGAGGAGTACAGTCACATGAAGGCCTTGAAGAGACACAATGACATGCTTGGTTTCGTGGCTGATGCGGAGTATGGCGTGGCGTCCCGACCAAGTGCCCGTGTGGTGGAGGTATCATTCCCGAGGTATCTCCGTGTAACAAGTTTCCCAATGATTTTGATACGCAACCTGGAAGGAGGTACTTCACCTGCAAAAACTTTGAGGTAATTTTCATGTCTAGCAAAACTGGTAAAACTTGTATAACTAGAACCTGCTAAGCAGGTAAAACTTGAATAACTAGGACAACTAGGAAAACTTGTGCAGAATAATGGTCTCCACTTTCGTACACCTTGGGTGTTCGCGATTCAGGACGAGGTTACGAAGTTAGTACACCGTGTCGAAGAGATGGCTGAGGAGATTGATCGTCTCAAGGCTCAGCTTTACCAACTCCACCGTCCATGATCCCATCTTGTTGCTCTAAGTTGTTGTTGTTCTAAGTTGTTGTTGTTCTAAGTTGTTGTTGTTGTTGTTGTTCTATGTCGTATGATTGTACTTTGACCCATGTTGCTAGTTTCCTTCTCTATGTGTGTGTCTTATGACTTAAACTATCTATCTAATGTTTATGTGTTTTGTGGTTTACTTCTCTATGCGTGTGTCTTGTGACATTATACGAAAATAACAAGTTTGCAACATCAAACCAAAATCAAGAAAATGATTAACTAAAAGTCGAAAATGATTAACTAAAGTCACAGACCAAATCTATATACGAACTTGCTAAAGTCGAAACTAATTGACATGAAAATGATTAACTAAAAGTTTGCAACATCAAACCAAAATAACAAGTTCAAAGTACCATCAAACCAAAATAACAAGTTCAAAGTACCAAAAGCAAACATATAAAAGACACACAAAATATGTTCAAAGCATAAGACATTGTGCTCTTAAGATCAAGTCACTACCAACATAGACGCGTCCCCAACTAGAACACATGATCTTCCTAGTTCACCCGGGAGGAAGAAGCAATGTCACCTGCAGATTTAAGACACTCCGTACTTGGAGCACAGACACACATCAATGGCCAAGTGTTCCCATCTCCAACCACATTGAAGACAAAGCTGTCTCCAATGTGGCATTTGTTTTCAGCACAAAACTTTCTCCATCCTTTGATGTAGTAGAAGCCGCCTGATTCGTTAAATCGCATTGACACATTCCACGCCTTTCCCTCTATGTTCACTAGTTTTGCCTTCTTGCATTCTTTGTTCAGAGCATTACAACCAGTAGCCCCCACATGGAGATCCTGCAACAAAAGAACATAAACATATGTGCCAGAACATAAAGAACATAAAGATGTGTAAGTACACAAAAGAACACTCGTTTCACTCACAAGTTTGTCTTCACGGACATTAGAATCCGTGACCTCAGCCTTAAAATAGTAGTCCCACGAGTAAGAAAACCTTGCCCCTGTTCCTGCTGAAACACAAGAAACAAACAACAACTTCAAAAAACCTCATAAGTAACCTATGCTAGTACGGTGACTTTGAATCACACTTACTATTGTTCTGGTGGTCATGGGCTTCTTCCATTGAGTTGGGATATGTGTATTGGATGTCACAGCAGCTCGGACCAAAGGGAGTGACGTGAAAGACCATGGAACCTTTGAGTTTGAAGATGACAATGTCTCCTATCCGAAGGTCATGTGCCTCAGCGAACTCCTTCCAACCTCGGGTGAGTCGCCTCTCTTCTTGTATCACTTGCCATGTTTGATCCGTAGCGTCGGATGTTAGTGTCCATGTGTTCCCATTCGTCTTCCCTTGGATGTGCTTGGAGAAAAATACAATGGGTATTGTCTGCAATCAAGATTTGAGGTAAGTTACACAAACAAGGAAGAAATAAGGTTCTTGCAATCAAGAAAAGGCAATAGAGAGAGTGTGTTTACCAAGTAAGTCTGGAATCCAGGAAGCAAAAGTTGGAAGAAATGAGGTTCTTGCGGTTGCACCATCTGCAAACAAGAAACAAAAATTAGACAAATCAACTGAGCTAGACAAATCACGGACCAAATCAAGAAACAAAAGCTAGACAAAGTTAGACGCATGTCAAGGAACTTGCTAAAGTCACAGACCAAATCTATATCATTTTCAGTTTTATTTGACCATTTGCTATAACCGAAAACTAGCAAATGAACTCAATCAAGCATCATAAACTCCATCGACTAAGCTAGCATAAAATTCTCAATCAAGCATCATGCACTCTAGTTAAACCCTATTCAAGTTCCACACTTATTACCTCTTCTCCTTGCCCGAGAACCCCTTCACCATCACCATCAACATTTCCTGATTCCGCTTCCAATGGGGGTTCCTTCTCTCCTTCTTCTTGATTTTCATTTTCGTTTTGACCTCTGTTCTCTTCGGGAGTCCCGTTCTCTTCTTCTCCGGTGTCTTCCTCCTCTTGTATTTTTTCTTCATCTTTGTTCTCTACTTCTTCATCGCTATTTCCTTCTTCCTCTTCATCTTTGTCTCCATTTTCGCGGCAATTCTTCTCTTCTTGAGATTCATCGCTATTTCCTTCTTCCTCTTCATCTTCGTCTCCATTTTCTTCTTCCCTTTCTTTCTCCTTCTCCGATTCTTCTTTCTCTTTCTCCCGATCTTCTACATCCTTAGCTGGTTCTTCTACTTCATTCTCCTCCGCAACTCCCATGGTTCCAACAAAATCAACCGCCCGTGATTCCTCATCCGTCGTTTTTCTCTTCTTCGAGTTCTTCTTGGATTCAACCATGATTCACACGTTTTCGGTGAATAATCGAAGGGAAATCGAAGGAATCGAAGTGAAATGTTCTAGGGTTACGTTTTCGAATTTGGGGGAAACCGTTGAGAGAGAGGGGAAATGGAAATAAAGGGGAAATTGGAGAGACTCGACTTGGTTTAAATCGAAATTGAGTGTTTAAGTTGGATTTGGGACGGTTAAGTCTAATTTATGATCTTTATTTCGTATTTCAATTCGATTCGGTTTTCCCTCCGGTTAAACTTGGTAAAACCCGTAAATAGTTTACCTTTCTTAGGGTTAACTGTAAATTCTGCAATTTGCCATTTTATAGCTGGGTGGGTATAGGAGATGATGTCCCCTCCTTTTATACTTTTTTGTTATCTTTCTCTCTTTACTCGTTTCGAATCCTGATCCTCAGAGCAATTTTCCTGCTTCGGCTGCAGACAGAGGTAGTTTTAAGCTTTGGTTTGGTTTTTGGATAACTCTTCACTGTTTCTGATTTGATATGAAAATGGTGATAAAGTGAGAATTTTTGAGGAATCAATCGACGAATTTCATAAAGTTTATGTTTTTCTTATTGGGTTTGTGGTTTGATTTCTTAGAAGACGAACGGACATTCATATTCATTACATATAAGTTTAGTATCATTCGTTTGGGTTGCTGTGAATCAGTCCTCTTTCTGTTTTAGATTACAAGAGGTGACTCTGTTCTTACTAAAGCAAGAAGATGATGGGATCAAAAACTCCTTCCACATCCACTCATGAAGCCAATGGCACTGTAGATGAAGGGTGTGAGAATCTGCAGATATTGAAACAAATGTGTTTTTTCTGTTGATTGCCTCTTTCGTGTATAAGATTTGCTCATCTTCATCTTTTGGCTGTAACAGGTCTAGAAAAGGTAGGGTACCCAAAAGGATTAACAAGGCTTTTAGGGAGAAGCTTAAGCGAGAGCATTTGAATGAGCTTTTCATTGAGTTATCCCATACTCTTGGTAAATTGCACATCCATGATTGTTTTTCTTATAGTTTTGCTTGAGTTGAGAAGGCTGTAAATGGTTACACTTTGAATAAGATGTTATGATGTTTAACCAGGGACGTTTTATTTTCTCAGAGCTGAATCAGCAGAACAGTGGGAAAGCTTCAGTATTGTGTGAAGCTACTCGGTTCTTGAAGGACGTGTTTGGTCAGATTGAGTCCCTTAGAGAGGAGCACACCTCTCTCCTCTCTGAAACTAACTATGTAAGCCTTATAGACGGATGATGCTTCAACATTCTTTAGTTTTATATGTTTGTCTCAGTGATTTTACTCGTTCTTTTTTTTTTTTTTTGTGTGTGTGTGTGTGTGTGTGATGGAAACTGTGTAGGTAACCACAGAGAAGAATGAGCTCAAGGAAGAAACATCAGTTCTGGAGACCGAGATACAATCCGAGATAGAAGCAAGAGTGAGTCAGTCCAAACCCGACTTGAACACCTCTCCAGCGCCTGAGTACCATCATCATCATCACTATCAACAACATCCCAAGCTTGCATCCCAATTTTCAGGACTCCCCATTTTTCAAGGCGCTGGCTCTCAACAATCTTCTGCTGCTACTCCTCCTGGTGCCACACTTCTTGTCCTTCCGATGCAACCGGATCTTCAGGAACAAGATACTTCAGACTTGACACAAGGGCCAATGATGTATAATAGCTCAAATGTGAGTAAGCCGTGTCCAAGATATGCAAGTGCGGCTGACTCGTGGCCTTCTCGGCTACTTGGAGATCGTCTGAAAGCTAGTGAATGAGAAAGTCTTGGGGAGCTCCACAAGGAGTAGCAAGGGTGTATTAATAACCAGAGAAAGAGACAGGGCACAATTTGTGAAGGACCTTGTAGAATTTTTTGTTTCGCTTCGTCTAGTGTCCTTTGGGGTTTTGTTGGTAGGATCAGAAAAGTTTATGGCTCTTTATGGTGTCGTTTTCAGAAAGGTTAAGGAAATAATTAGCCTAAGGGCATGTTCATTGCAGGATTCTTAGGTGGGGTTCTTAACTTTTGTTAAGAGTCGGTTCTTAGTTTATAACTAAGAAAAACTAAGAACCGGTTCTTAAATAAGAGTTTTAAGAGCCAGTTCTTAGCCGTAAAGTAAAAAAAAAAAAAAAACGAAAAAATGAAAATTCAAAAGTTAAAACCCCACCTAAGAACCCCGCAATGAACATGGCCTAACCTTTATTGTTTACTTGTCCTAACTTCCTAAAACAGTTACCGTAAAGGAATAGAACAAAAAGAAAACCATAAATTGAAAATTAAAAAAAAAAAAAAACGGAAAAGAAAATGGAAGTAAGATGTGAAATTGGGTCTACAGAAAACCGGTATAACAATTGGTTCTGGTTTGGATTGGTTCAAATGGGTAAAGCAAACTGATATATTGGTGAAAGAAAGACCAAATAACAGAGGAGAGAGCATCTTATCTGTTATCGAGTGGGTAAGAAGAGAGACAGAAACAGAAATGGCGAATTCTCTCTGCTTCTTTTCTTCTCCTCCTACTTGTTGCCTTCTTCAATCTGCAAGCAAAACTGTTAAACCTACTCACTTCTTCCCAATAGGTGATAAGAACTCGTCCTTGGCTCAGAAGAGTGAAGTGTTTCAGACTTCCAAATCTAAAAGCTTTGAAATTCAGGTCAGGTTTTTTTCTGAAACTATGCTCTTCTCTTTATTTAATATTTCATGACTAAAAGGGTTCATAGTTTTGAATCAACGATAGGCCACCAACGGTACTCAGACCACTAAATCGAGCAGCATAGTTTGTCAAAACTGTGAAGGGAATGGTAAATGTCTATAGTTAACTCCTATTAATTTCTACAACTGAATGGGTTTGATAATTTGACAAATATTGTTTTGTGAAAAAAGGTGCTGTGGCATGTTCTCAATGCAAAGGAGGTGGTGTGAATTTGAGTGATCATTTTAATGGCCAGTTTAAAGCTGGTGGCCTCTGTTGGCTTTGCAGGTTTTGCAAAACTCTTTTTCCTCTTCTTCCTTCACTATAACCAAAAAAAAACTTATTAATTAATATCCTCTTCAATTTCTTGTGGGCAGAGGTAAAAAGGAGGTTTTGTGTGGAGATTGCAACGGAGCTGGTTTCATTGGTGGTTTCTTGAGCACCTTCGATGAGTAATACAGAAAAGCTTCTTCAAAAAATGGGATCTTTTGCTATTATCATCCAAAAACGTTAGAACAAGTAGTCTTTCTCTCTTTCTCTGTCAATGCTGAATGTGTTACTTTTTTTTGTTGAACACTATCTTTGATCGTTTTGTTGTTGTTTTTTTGTCATGTCTCTCACAGATCATCTCTCTCGCTCTTTGACCCGAATTGAGATGTTTTTTAGGTTTACAACACCCTTCATAAAATTCTTAGTTGATGGCTACAATAAATGATATAGCTATAAGATGTTAGGTGAATGAATCAAATGGTTTTGGTGAAGGGGAATATAAAAGAACAAAACTTGGGTTCACCCTCTATTGTGAATCTTTAAATTCATCTCATCTCTAATAACCAATTAAAGTGTCATATAGATTAATAAATAAAAAATATTAAATATTTTTAAAAAATCAAAATAACTAAAAAAAATTAATATTTAAAAAAAATCAAAATTAAATCACTTAAATCCAAACCGTAGATCCTAAACCCAAACCCTAAATCTTATACCTAAACTCAAACCCTAACCCTATACTCTAAACCCTAACCCTATACTCTAAACCCAAATCCTAGATCCTAAATCTAAACTCTAAACCTATATCCTAGACCCTAAACCCAAACCTTATAGATCTTAAACTCGAATCCTATACCCTAAACCAAAACCCTAAACTCTAGATGTTAAACCCAAACCCTAGACCCTAACTCAAACCCTATATCTTAAACCCAAACCCTAGACCCTAAATCCTAAACCCAAACCTTAGACCATAAACCCAAATCCTTGACGCTAGACCCAAAATATAAATGTAAATCCTAAATTCAAACCCTTGACTCTAAATTAAAACCTTAAATCTTAACTTTGAATTTTAAAAAAACATCATCGACATTAACCCAAGATTTAGGATATAAGATTTACAGTATCAGATTTCGGTTTAGAGTTAAGAATTTGGGTTTATGGTATATGGTTTCTGTTTACGGTATAGGGTTTGGGTTTGATTTTGGGTTTAGGGTCTAGGATTTGGGTTTAGGATTTGGGTTTAAGGTTTATGGTTTGGGTTTAGGGTCTAGGGTTTGGGTTCAGGGTCTAGGGTTTGGGTTCAAGGTCTAGGGTTTAGGTTTAGAGTCTGAGTTTAAGGTCTTTGGTTTAGGGTTTGGGTTTAGGATCTAGGATTTGAGTTTGGGTCTTGGGTTTAGGGTTTGGGTCTATGATCCTAGATCCTAAACCCTATGGTGAACCTTTAAATTCACCTCACCTCTAATAACTAATCAAAGTGCCACATAGAATAACAAAAAAAAATTATAAAAATCAAAATAGCAAAAAAAATCAATATTTTTTAAAAATCAAAATAAAAATCAAAATCAAATCTTAGACTTAAATTAAAACTTATACCCAAAATTCAAATCCTAAAGTCAAACCCTTATCCTATACCCTAAACCCAAACCCTATACATAAACTCAAACCCTAACCTTATACCCTAAACCCAAACATAAACCCAAACATAAACCCAAATCCTAAACTATAAACCCAAACCCTAGATCCTAAACCCAAACCCTAAACCCAAGACCTTAAACTCAGACTCTAAACCCCCTATGGTGAACCTTTAAATTCACCTCACCTCTAATAACTAATCAAAGTGCCACATATAATAACAAAAAAAAATTTATAAAAATCAAAATAGCAAAAAAAAATCAATATTTTTTAAAAATCAAAATAAAAATCAAAATCAAATCTTAGACTTAAATTAAAACTTATACCCTAAATTCAAATCCTAAAGTCAAACCTTTATCCTATACCCTAAACCCAAACCCTATACCTAAACTCAAACCCTAACCTTATACCCTAAACCCAAACATAAACCCAAATCCTAAACCCTAAACCCAAACCCTAGATCCTAAACTCAAACCCTAAACCCAAGACCTTAAACTCAGACTCTAAACCCAAACCCTAGACCCTGAACCCAAACCCTAGACCCTAAACCCAAACCATAAACCTTAAACCCAAATCCTAAACCCAAATCCTAGACCCTAAACCCAAAATCAAACCCAAACCCTATACCGTAAACAGAAACCATATACCATAAACCCAAATTCTTAACTCTAAACCGAAATCTGATACTGTAAATCTTATATCCTAAATCTTGGGTTAATGTCGATGATGTTTTTTTAAAATTCAAAGTTAAGATTTAAGGTTTTAATTTAGAGTCAAGGGTTTGAATTTAGGATTTACATTTATATTTTGGGTCTAGCGTCAAGGATTTGGGTTTATGGTCTAAGGTTTGGGTTTAGGATTTAGGGTCTAGGGTTTGGGTTTAAGATATAGGGTTTGAGTTAGGGTCTAGGGTTTGGGTTTAGGATATAGGGTTTGAGTTAGGGTCTAGGGTTTGGGTAACGTCTAGGGTTTAGGGTTTTGGTTTAGGGTATAGGATTCGAGTTTAAGATCTAAGGTTTGGGTTTAGGGTCTAGGATATAGGTTTAGAGTTTAGATTTAGGATCTAGGGTTTGGGTTTAGATTATAGGGTTAGGGTTTAGAGTATAGGGTTAGGGTTTGAGTTTAGGTATAAGATTTAGGGTTTAGGGTTTGGATATAAGATTTAGGGTTTGGGTTTAGGATCTACGGTTTGGATTTAAGTCTTTGGTTTAATTTTGATTTTTTTTTTAAATATTAAATTTTTTTAGTTGTTTTGATTTTTTAAAAATATTTAATATTTTTTATTTATTAATCTATATGACACTTTAATTGGTTATTAGAGGTGAGATGAATTTAAAGGTTCACCATAGGGGGTGAACCCAAGTTTTGTTCTTTCATTTGCAATTTATATATAATTATATGTTTTAATCAAATAAAACATCATATAAAACTTTAACTTTAATAAGTTTGATAGTTGCCAAATGAGGTGATGTAATTTTTGAAATGATTTTGGTTTTTAATTTCTGAATATGTTAAATATTGTTGCTAATGATAATTTTTATACTTGTGCTACAATTTATATTTTTCATTTTTAGGTAAAGTAAGTTTTTTGTCCAAATTTAATGTAGACACAAATAAAGTCAAAATTTAAATATATATATATATATATATATAACATTTTAGTAAAAATATTTATTTCTAATTAACTAATATTTTCAACTAAAAATGATCAAAATAAGTAAATAACAATTTCAAAAATACATAATTTTTTAAAAGTGCTATATTAAAAACTTTTGATACAAATAAAGCTAAAAATGAGTATTAGCGTATCTTTATGGGTTTCCATTAGTTAGACTTTAATATTATAGATTAGGTCATGCTAAAGTATAGTAAATCTAGCTTAATAACCCGACATCCCAATTATCCAATATCATAAATAACCCAACATTCGAAAAATAATAAATGGGCTTTTCAAACAAGAACTCAGCCCAATAAAACTTAATATCGGTCATCTAAAAGTGACTGTTCACATATTTCAAAAAAAAATAGAAAATGAAAGGGAAAAAACAGAAAGATCTAGAACGTTACTCTTTACCGACGAAGAGAAAAAATTTCGAAGATCTTAAATCGATGATGAAAGTAAACTTACTACGACATATTTATGAGCCAGACAACCTCATAATCAAGATATCGTAAGTTAAAAATCATTTCCACATCTTTACAATTTTTCTGTTTCGATTTCTCTTAGAAAGAGTTACAGTTTTGCTTTTTTTTTTTGTTCTAGATTCTTACAAAATGTGTTTTCTTTTCACAGATCCGAACATGCAGATGAAGAGCTTCTTAGATCTGCATGTTGTTTTAACTGAACGGGAAGGACATCATCCTTATCATATATCAGAGATATGAAGAAACGAAAAAGGTAACTGTTCTCAAGGGTGATCCTATATTTCAATTTCTCTTAGAAAGAGTTACAGTTTTGTTTTTTTTGTTCTAGATCCTTACAAAAAGTGTTTTCTTTTCACAAATCCGAACAATGCAGATGAAGAGTTTCTTAGATCTGCATGTTGTTTTAACTGAACCAGAATGACATCATCCTTATCATATATCAGAGATATGAAGAAACAAAAAAGGTAACCGTTCTTAAGGGTGATCCTATACTTCTAAGAAACGCTCTGACTTTTTAATTATTGTTTTAAAAAGTCACTGAAGATAATATATGGTTGTCATCGGAGATACCGTGTTTGATTCAGAGGGAAAAGCAATAAATATAAGAGTGAAGGACAACGCAACCTTTGGTTAATATCTTCAGCCATGATTAAAAAAAATATGAACATCAATACCTCCTCCTGCGAAATTAGGTATATCCTATGTGTCTTCATGCTATGTTAATATGTGGTCAAATAGCTTATAAATTTAATTAGTTGTTGTTTTTATGCAGTTAAGTCAAACATATAATCAAATTTAAGATGAAATGGTGGTGTAAATAAAACGGACTTGATTTGTTAATTCAAGTCTCGTTTGTAAAACGGTGAGCTATCTTGTCTTTGACAACACACAATGGTGATGAACTAAACACTTATTTTTATATTTAAATCTGTTTTCACTGAATTTAAGTTTCTACACTTGCGTCTTAAAAAGAGAGGTTATTACTGCTAAGAAAATAACAAAGCATGATGATTCTTATAAACCCTTTACTTATCATCTGTTATTAGTATGTATGAATGCTTTATAATTGAAAATTAAGAACATAAATTTATGTGATTTTATCTAAGTTGCAGGTTGTTGGTGGTTATAAGTTGGAGAAATAAGGGACATTGATTACACTGATTCCATGTTTTGGCTGCAAGATAAGTTCCTTTATACAAATATTAAATAACTTACTGAATAATATATAGTTCTTTGACGTTATTCTGATATATATTATGTATTAATGTTGGTTTTGTAGGAACATGGAACACCCAAATAGGAATAAGGAATCAAAGTGATATCATTTCTCCAAACAGTTTGCAATAATTTAACCAGTAAGTTACAATGAACCATTTATCAGATATTTAAAAAGTAACAATTGAAGTGATTATCGGTAGTTAGAATTGAAACCGAAGTTTGATTGATTTGATGTTATGTTATGAAATATGCGAAATATTTTGATTATTGTATTAAAGAACTTTTGCAAAAGTTATAATATGGTTGCTATAAATTGTCGTTGTTTGATACTGAGGCTCTCGAGCCTCATCAAAAATATGATATCCTCATCATTAAGCAAATATAATAATCTCTCTATGTATGGAATTTTTCCAAAAGTTCCAAAAATATTATAAGAAAAACTTATTAATATAAAACAGTAACTAAACATAAAACCACAATCTGGAAATAAATAAAGAGTAATATAAGTTATAGAAGTTATAAAAAACAACAAAACTCATAGATTATCGGAAATCTCTCTGAAGACCATATTTTTGTTTGACGTTGAGCTTTTCCTTCACTATCAACAATTAATATCTTCAAGCCTTTCTTAGAAGTCACTCTAGAAACAACTACATATAATTGTCCGTGAGAAAAAAAAACAGGTATTGGTAGAAAAATACCAACTTCAGACAATGTTTGAACTTGGCTTTTATTGATAGCAATGGCGAACGCCACACCAATAGGCAGTTGACTCCTCTTCATTTTGAATGGCAACTTTTTATCTAAAGGAGTTATTGAAAGTCTAGGAATTAGCACATTTCGACCAACCTTTTCCTTTTCCCCTGTAATAACCTTCATCTTTATCATGAAGTCATACATTTCTGTAATCTGGAGTCGAGTTCCATTCATCAATCCTCAACATGATATATGTTTCGTAGTAACATCACTGGGCAGCCCACTTTCAGTCGCAAACTGTGATTTGGCAATCCTAATGCTTTGATTTTGTTTAAAAAATCTGGAGTGAGAGCTTGGTCATTAACAGAAAACCTATCTGAAGCATCAATAGAATCAGAGCTTAAGTATATTTTTTCCTCTCCTGCATGAAAAAACTTAAACCTTAACAAAAACAAAACATTGAAGCAGATATTACATCTAAAAATTTAGATAATCTTAACTAACCATCAAGCTTATCTAGCATGTGCTGATTAATCATATTCACATTCTCGTTAGTAGAACATAGTATAGCTATCCCCTGAAAAAGCTTTGGCTCCTTGTTTTGGTGTAAAAAAGTAGAATCTCCACACACTGCTGAACTTATAGCTTCTATTGGATCTTCAGCATCAAGAATTAGAAACTCCTCTGGGATGTCAATAAGAGCTTCCCCATCATTTCCACAACCAATTTTTTCATCTCCAATATCTAATATCCATTTTGAAAAGTCCTATAAATCCTTTGCCTCCTCAGCCGGCAAATTATTAGACAGCAGCCGCATATTCTTGGTTAACTGCAAAACTTTTACATGCTTCTATAGATAAGATGAATTAAGAGCAGCCATAACAATCTCTGTCGTTGCAGCTCCATGAATGACATGCAATACTTGTCTAAAATCTCTACAAAAAATGACAACTTTCCACCAAAAGGTCTTTTATCCTTATCTCCAACAATGTCAAACATACTCCTATCCAATGATTCAAAACAATGTTTGCTGATCATTGGAGCTTCATCCCAAATTATAGGGAGGCTGCTTTCACCAAATCCGCTTTATCAGTTCTTGGTGTAAGTGTGAAGGTAGAAAATTCATCTCGATTTATAGGAATTCCAAATCGAGAATGTGCAGTCCTTCCTCCCTGTAGCAGTAGAGAAGCTATCCCACTAGAGGCAACATTAAGACATTTTTCGCCCATGACACGTACTGCAGCAGAAAGCAATCTCCACAAGAAAGTTTTGCATGTACCACCAAATCCATACACAAAAACACACCTCCTTTTTTTATTGAAAACAACATCAGTAATCTCATCATAACTCTTCTTTTGTTTATTTGTTAGTTTTGGAATGCCACTCTCAAGATCAGCTTCTAACTCCTGCCTATCGTAACTGAGCTCGTCCATAATCAAAACATTGTTATTAACAATGTCTGGTATTGGTGTGGGCATCAATTTCCACTTTTCCAAAGATGTTCCATTACTCTTTAGAAGTTTTTCAATCTCTATAAGCGCATATTGTTTTTTTCCTCATCACTCAAACAAAGGTCCTCATAATTTTTTTTTTTAAGAATGTGTTACTAACAAATCATATCTTGAGAGTCAAATATTAAATTAAAACAAACTATATTCAAATAATTGTACCTAGTCTATGTAATAGCTTTCTTCTTGTATGCTCAATATCTTCATAAAGAAACTCCCAAGTATGTTCCCAAACGACTTCTGGCTTTGACAATGTATTAGACAAGAGCATGATAACAAAAGCTTAACGCATATAACATGCAGAACCAGTAAAATTTGCTCTCACGAGGTCGTCTATATATTCCTGATCATCTTCTAACAGTCCCATCACAAAACATGTCTCCTTGTATGAAGGATAAAGAACTTCCTCAAACGTTTTAATGTCATCAAAACATGTTGGACCTCTGATAATGTTAAGCAAAACATGCAAATAGAACGCTTCTTCAGTGTCACGTGGGGCATAATTTATTCTCTCAATACTGAATCCTTTCTTCATATCATGAAAATTTTTGTCTTTTTTTTATTCCAAGTAAACCTTGTTGGAATTTTAGACAAAGTTAGTGTTTGAGCAACAGAACTGACCTTCTTCAATTCAAACCAACCCAAGAACATATATTTTCAATATGCTTCTGGCTGTTACTTCTTCATATGTGTCATCATCCTTGAATATAATGATTTGTTTTCCAGGTAAATGAAACTGCAATCTCTCTACTGGTGTTGATCTATAGTGAATAGGAAACATGTAAATCCTCCAAGCACCTTCACATGCTGAGACATATCTGAATAATAGATAATAAAAACACGATTAGGAGCAAAGAAAGGAAACGACATGTGACTTTGAAAAATCGAGAATAGTCATTTACATTTACACACGTAGTAAAAAAGAATACCTGCAGTTGAAGAAGTCCTTGATTTCGTTTTTTTCTTTTCATTCAACTCTCCATTTGTTGAATTATTTTGGTTTGGTTCTTCTTTATTTGGGGGCTCAACAGCAATAGTGACACGATCCTTCCCTTTGTTAATATACTTGAATAAATATTTTACAGAGCCTGATTGATTGCACCATTCCACATTAATGTGAGCTCGAAAACGAAGAGACAATTCCTTGTTGTATGGAATCACATATTTGTTGTCACACTTGAAGCCTTTTACTCAATAAATTTGTTTGTTTGTTCTCGTCGTCTATAAATAGGAAACCCTTCTTTGTTTACAGTAGTTACATCAGCATAAGCTTTAGGATACAACTTTGAACATAAACCATTTTCCATGCATGGTAGTTCATGTGAACAGCTCTACAAGGACCATGAATCGTCATATCTTTAATAATATTATAAAGCTCTGGATCTTTGTCCTTATCTGGAATTTCAGCAGAGATAACCTTGTCAATGTCATCAGTGGTAGGAAATTTGGACTTAGGATGCATGAATAAGAGAATATGTGCATGTGGTAGACCACGTTTCTACCACTCGGCAGTATACATTGTTGAAATTGAGAAATAGAAAAGATCAATTAGTTAAAGTTTAAAAACATTTGAAAGGAAAAAAAATGGAAAAACATAATAACTCACAAGAAACTGCCTTTGCCAATAGCTCTTTATCCGTTAAATCAACCATGAGAGAATCAAGTTTTATTTTGAAAAGCCTTCCAATAATATCGGGTCTATCATCAGCAGTAAGGTTGCGTTGTTGTAGATACCTAGTGATTTCAAGCCATTTAGGATTGCAGGTGAATGTTATAAACATATCAGGGAACCAAAATGTTTGCATATAGTCATTGTATCAAGATAATTGTTCTTCATGTATCTTGGTCCTCTTGTGAATGAGGCTGGTAGCAAAAATCGACTTCCTTGGTCATGCATATATTTTTTTCCTGCGTTTGTAGACTGTTGTATAGAGTCATAGCTATCTGATCTAAGGCTTTTTTGGTTCACCCTTAGATAGCAAAGCCTGTTAGACTTAATGGAGGTGTAAGAATCAACTAAAAATTGCTGAAACAATCGTTTAGAATGCAGTAGTGTATGACACTCATTCTCTCTTTCCTGTAGACGAAATGCATACCACTGCCTCATACTAATAGTTTGCCTCTTTAGTTTAGCAGTAGCCTCTGTACCTCTCTTTTTAATACCAAGTCGGAAACCATCTTCACCATAGGTAAATATCAAAAGATATTGAAGTGCCAAGTATGAAGGGTGTATCTCACTAATCCTTTTTAGCCAACCAGTTTGTTTCTCTTGCAACACAATATCTCTTTTATCCATGTCCAAATTGAAATCTCCTGGAGTTAATGCTGCAACCTCTGATGCTGTAGGAGTGTCATATGTCCTTCCATCTTTTTACGACTGCTAATAATGCGCATATGGAATGTTTCCTCATGATTAGTGTCATACCTATCCTTTGCTGGTCTAAATTGATGAACATATGGATTGACCTCGTTTAGCATCTTCAATAAAGACTCAATAACTTGTTTTCGAACTGTCTCCTTTTTAGATGTTTCTGCAGATTTCTTGTACTTTCTGTAAAGACAAAAGCACAATCCTTAGTATACAAAGGTTTTGAAACAAAATCGATATATATATATATATATATATATATATATATATACACATAGTACCCAATTATAGAAGCACGATTGGTAATTTCGTTTTTTTATATCTACAATATATAGTTGTCCAAACTTAGTCGGGTCTCCTGGAGGTGGCTTCAAACTACCCATTAAATGATAGTTTTCTCCTTGAAGTGCAAACATTTTTATAGGGCCACAACCTTTTGGCACTGAACGGTCGCATTTACCACCAAGCGATGTAAATGAGAATACCATATTTAGAAATCTAATATTCTCACAAAAATATCTGCTCTTTTCATCATTGCCATGCAGTAGTTGTTTCAATATATCTGGTGATTCTTTTAACAATGGTAGCTGGACTTGTCCTTGTCCTTCACCGCAACAAAGAGCAAATTAGGTTTACGGATCTGTTTTTTGATGTGTATCCGCTCACCATACCATAATAGAGCTCCACAATGGACACATTTGTATGAAGGATCACCATCATCAATGTAATCCTATATAAAAAAATAGAACATCAACAGGTCAACCTGAACAACTTTAACTATACTATTAAAGCTTTAGTTTTAAAATGATTTCAGTACCAATTGTTCTCTTTGAGGAAGTAGGTTTCTTAGTATTAGCGTTTGAAGACGTACGCTTGGAGTTCAATAAATTATGCTCTGCTTTTGACAACAGATGAGCTTCAATACTTTTAGTCTCTGAAGTTTGATATTGGGTCGCAGTTTTCTCCTCATTATCACTTTCTTCACCTACTGCAATCATAAACCTGTTCTTTGTACATATATAATTCTTCATTTGCAGACAGCTCAAAATATAAATTTAGTTATTTACATTTTATGAAATATATGAAGAACTAAAAGAAAAACAATAAATACATCTTCATACCATCATAGTCGTACTCGGATGCTAGCGTTCCTCATTCATCCTCGCGAAGACAATTAACATCGACACAACCATAAAAATTGTGGATTCCAGAGTTTTTTCTACAACTCTTGTTCGTTGTACTACTCCTTTAATGTCTGATCTCCAACAACTACTTTTGTTTTCCTTTATCTGAATAAAGCAAAACAGTTGTGAGAAAGTCAAAGTGATTAGTAGAGCAGAATTAAAACATCCAGTTGTGAGAAAGTTCATAAAGCAACAACAGTTGTACCATTAGTTAGATATCTTGAATAGCAGCAAAGTTTTGTAGAAGATGTTCCAAGCAACTGGGGCGAAGTACTCGTATTGGTTAATCAACCAAAAGACCTGGTTTTAAACGTTTACTCCTACTGGAATAGGAGGAAGGAGTATGGTCAGCAACATCGTTGCTTGTAGTTCTATATCTCTTTAGGGTTGATGTAAAGTTGTGTGATCTGGAACGATATTGCTCTTTTAATCTCTTTGCTGAATTGAAGGAATCTATTCCATTTCCTGTAAAAAACAGACATTAGAAGTACTTAGGTATAAACTATAGATACACGACTATGTTTTGTGGAAGGTCTAAACCATTAGTAGATATATCAGAGTTATTTGGCTGATTTGTAGGCTGTGTTTCATTAGGAAGCGTCAAGGATCTTAAATTAGTATCAATATTGGTGATATCACATAGAACCCTTGGAAAAACTTTGCTAAGAGGTACATAGGTTGAATTGTTGTTGAAATTTGAATTGGACGACTGTGTATTCTCTGGCTCGTTGGTGTTTACGCTTCTCTTTTGCTTTCTATGTTGCGATTGTAGCAGTTTATTGCTTGTGTCTCCAGGAACGTCTTTGTTGAGTTTGACATTGAAAACAGATCTGAATGGTAATGATCATAGGTCAAACTGTGTGTATAGGGTTCCTAACTTTAATTATAGAATATCAGATCAAATCCAATTCTAAATATTCAGTATCATATTAAAATCTTTGATTAGTCATAAATGAATATATACAGAATACGCCCCAAGGTCTTACGTCATGGTTGGTTTAATTATGTTTGGTCAAGTATTAAACCATATATTCTGTTTTAGAATTTTATTATGATTTAACAATAACAAAAAGATTGTAGATATGGAACTGGTTTGTTTAACATTTTCTTAGCACTAATAAGTTATCATATTGTGGTTCGGTGCTATACGTAGTGGGGACTGATGTACTATAACTTGAGTTGTAATGATAATACCCACTTTTGTTGCAAAAAATGTAAATTAATTGTTCTTGAATTATTGAGAGCAAAACAAAAAACTCAACATAAATATTAAATAACTTAATCCAGAAATTGAAACATTGAATAAAAAACTTAAACAAAAAACTCATAGGAATTGAAAAAGTCTCGTAATCAACTTCTTGTTTAGAAGTTGTCTCTTCGAACTTCTCAATCTTGATTGTTCTTGTGCATGTTTTCTTCGATGTTGAGGATATGTCTGGTAAAACACCATTAGACTTTTCTTTGCGCTTTGTGGATGGTGTGGACATGACCTCAGGTGATTTCTTGACTATCAGTTATGGAAATAGAAGTCTGCATAATGAATAGACATTGTAAATATACACAACCTGATAACTAAATGTTAACAATTACTTGAATAAACTCGAAAACTCATAGTATATATACCTCATCACCAGTGGTAATAGTCAAAGCCTTATCAGATTGACACGTTGTGCTATCATCAGTTAAGCACATCATTCTATCTTTATAGATTTTACCAACCTTGTAAATTTTAGCACCATATGAAACATTATCCTTCTCAATATAGACTCCAAATGTAAAGTCTTTCCAACTAAATCAGTAATAGCATTCTGGTATTAAGCTGAGATCTTCAAGCTGAAAAACATATTAGTTTTCAATACAAAATAGTACTTAAGTAGTTGTCTATTCAAAATATTATTGCATAGATATGGTGCTATATACGCTAGATAAGTACCTCATCACAGCTTGCATTCAACAACTTAGTTGGAGATTCAGCAACAATCCCATTAGCCACCTTATCTAGAATCATTATTTCGCCATCCCTGTATCATCCTTGACCATCAAGTGAAGCCAAAATCTATAAAAGACACAGCCATCAGCATATTTGCACTACTCTCACAACAAATGTATGCACTTTATTTATTTTAAAATTAAAATTCAAAGTTTCAAACCTTGGTGACACATCCAAGACATTGTCGTTGCATGTCTCACACCACCAAATATGAGTTGTGATTTCAACCCCCGTTTACTTTCCTAACCTTGGTTCCAGTTTTTGATCACCCTTTTGTTACATGAATTAAACCAAAGTAATACCATGACCAATCGAGATCAATTGCATAAACAGTGCAAATGATTAGGCATTTGTCAACCTAAACAATTAGATTACCATTGGTGAAAATTAGAAAACGTTTAAAACTATTAAACACGATTTACTCATAGTATAATGAATTTGTATTGGCTTGCATGAGTTGAGGTTATCATTTCCTGGATGTTCTTGGTGGGAAAAAGTAACCACTTATCACGCTGAGCTCGTTTTTCTGATTTTGCAACCTGCTTGTTGTTTTCCTCATCAGTTAGGTCATTACTTTCAAATGGTTGAATAGCCTTATCATCACCATTGAAACTGCTTAAGGAAATTGCAAACAAAGTTAGTAGAAATAACAAATAATTTATGATACCTAAGTAACAAAATGGATTCTTACGTATTCTTAAAAGCTTGTGCTTCTGGTATGGAAGGGTTGATCAACATTAGAGAAGCATCAAATGCATTTGAGATTTGTAGCTCTCCTATAATATTAGTAACTTTGGTCTCAGTTAGAATATCCTATTATGTGTATTAAGAAATTAATATAAGTTTAACATGTACCTCTAAACCTCCCAAGCTTAGCAAACCTCAAAATCAAAGTAACCATTTCATCATTTTCGTTGCAATAGGAGTGGAGAGTGTCAGCAAATTTCCCCAAATGCAACATGGTAAATGTGAATCACTATTGCCCGGTAAAAAAGCATTAGGTTAGTTGTAAATTAACATTTGGTTGTGTATGTTTTTGTTTGATAATGGTAGCACACTTACTGGATGTCACGTAGGGTGAACTCAAGGTTCTTTGTTGCTTTCCACCAGTACATTGGATCGTTTCGACTTCACCACAATCGAAAACCTGTCCAAGCACATCTACAAAAAAAAGTAAGGTGGAAAACATGTTAGTATTGATAGGAAATATACATAGATTTAAATGAAGGACGCTTTGTTTAGATGATTACCAATTAAGATATTGTCATCAAGTGATCCATTCAAAACAGTTTGAAAGTCGACCAAACTAAGATACAACTCATCATTCATGTGACTGGACCGAGTAATGGTTGTGTTTTGATTAAAAACCATCTTGTATGTATGGTTAGTTGATCGATAACCTCCTAGTGCAGGATTAATTTGAAACTTTTGGATGTATCACCATTGTCCAACCGTAAGAAGACTTCCTTTGCTTTCAATGTAAGTTCTTTTGCATGTTGCATGGATTTTATGGCCCTGTTAAATGTTACAATAGGATCATAATAAGAACAAAATTGCGTATTAAAGTTGACATAAACAATTAATCTGTAAATATATAATAAACATAAGTTGACAGTTACATTTGCTTACATTCTCATCAGCCAATATAAATTCCATGGATTCCCCTGATATGTTTTGTTTCCAAGAGTGTAGAACCTTCACATGAACAAACCAAGTATTCTTCCAGGGTCTCAAATCGTTAATTCCCGTTACTTTCTTTGATGTTTGGATTTGCATGTTAGAAGCCATAGGTTTCTTTCACATAAGTGTTTTTTTACGGTGTGGTTTCAATAGGAAGAGGGTCTGATGTATTTATAATAAGAAGAGGTTAACGGAGAGGTGATAAGGTTATTGGAAAACCTTGGGGCGTACTTTAAATGGTATCCCAACAGAATTTCTCTGCTATAAAGTTGAAATCCTTTATTGTTAATATTGTTACCATTTTGAAACCTCCAATATATTCGGTGAGCATTAGTTATTAGTTGAATCTCTTATACCGTGATTTTAGGTAACTTGTATAATTTTCTAGCAAATCTTTTGAATATGAGAATATTCCATAAAGTGTTTTAAATCGATTTGGATATGGATATGCTCGGAATATATTATGTTTGCAAAGAATTTCCATAATTAGTGGCTGTTTAAAACTTTAATTTTGTCAAAATACAATAACTAATTTCGTTACTGATTTTTTTATAAGATATGGATATGCTCGGAATATATTTTGTTTGCAAGGAATTTCCATAATTAATGGCTGTTTAAAACTTTAATTTTGATAAAATACAATAACTAATTTTGTTACTGATTTTTTTATAAATCAATATTTACATTGGTGGTTTCGATAAAGTGGTAGTATAATGTCAAAATTAGAGTTTTTCAAAATTCATAAACCTTAACTTTTAGGATATAGAGTTTGTTTCGAATTTTAACCCATAAACCTTAATAGTTTTGAATAGTTTTGAATATTGAATTTGATTATTAACAAAAAAAAAATTTGGTAGGCTAAATGCTCAGTGGGTTTATGTTACATACGTGGTGGGCTTAATAATGTTGAATTTATCTAAATAAATGGGTAAATCATTGTTTTGGTTTAAATGGCCTTAAAATTATTGGTTTTGATTGGTTCTTTATAACTGACGAATTTGATTTTTAAAAATGAATAATCAGTAGTGGCATTCCCTTGTAATTATCTCCCAAAATCAGAGGCAGAATCCTAATAGGGATTCTGCTTTAATAGTATAGATATTTGAAATTATATGGATTATTGAACTATGAGTGGTCATAACATCATATTTATATATGCAGTTTGGTTTAACTTGTACATAAGTTTTAAATGAATAGGATGAAATGGGTAGGGGAGAAATTGCGACAGGAATCAATTGCTACATGAAGCAATACGGAGTTTCCGAAAAGAAGCGTTCCTAGAGTTTGAAAGAAAGATTAAAAATGTCTCCAAGTAAGTAAATGAAGAGTTCTTGAGGGATTCTGGTGTTGTAGCCTTACAACTTCTGCGTGTAGCTTTGAACTTTGGACCAGTTATAGATGTCAACTACAAGTACGGCGATGGATATACCTATACAGAGATGATGCGGGGAAACATCACCTTTTTGTTCCTTGATCTAGTCACTGTTGTGGTCAAAAACAGTAATCTCGAAATCAACGTCTAAGATTACTATTCTTAAGAAAACCTTTCGGAATAATTTCGGGAAATGTCCTAAGTAAAAAACCTAGAACAACGGCCCGCATTGGAAACACGAACAATGCCAAATTGAATCAACCAATACGACTCCCCCGATGGCAAGTTGGATGCACGACATCCAAATAAAGGTACAGAACCCTTCGAAAGAGACACGGACGTCATCTTAAAACCAACTCTTTCCTAGCACTTATCTTTAAAACAAACTCATTCCAAGTCGCCAACGTTGAAACAACCGAATATCACAATCCTAACGTCGTCTTTAAATCGACCGGATTGTCGATCATCAGTCCTCGAAAGGAAAAACGTACACAACCCTTCGAAAGACAGTTCATCCATTTTCTTTTGTAAAAGAAAAGGAGGGAGTAGGTGCGTGTACTATACTTGTATACTCTCATACTTCAAAAAAATTTTCCTCGGCATAAAAAAAACACTTTTAACAAAGCAAACTGTCACAGCAACAGGCAGAAAACGCTTAGGCAATGTGATGCCTCATCAAACTCGTCCCAAAAGCAAATGACAATCTAAGATTCGTCAAAATTCTAGCAACGTATCCAAACCATCACGAACATAATCTTGAGGACTATACACCATCTCTTCTCGCAATCGTGCATTTAGAAACTCTGTACCAATATCAAATTGAACTCGACGATTAGCCAAAGTCTTGAAGATCTTTTCGACTTAATAAAACGAGTTTCGTATAAAGTCAAAAATTATATGAAAAATCTTCAAGCATCAAAGCATTTCTCTCAGTTTCCGATGTGCCAAGTGAGTCACGAAAAATCATCAAAAACATTTGCAACAAAGCAAAATTGAGAACATATGTTACAGCAACCACAACAAAGGGAACGCTTTCTCCCCGCTCGTTGACTAGATCTTCCTTTTGTTGAACGATTCGTTCCGCCCAAGAAACCTACGAAAACATTGTGCAACTAGATCATAACGAAATACCCTTCGGTAAAACTCCATGAGTAACACCAAGCAACTTTCAACAAATGATCGAAATCAAAGTGGGAATGTTTCTCGAAAAATCTGCGGAAGCATCACTACTGTGACATCTAAATACAATATGCCAATCACCCATCACTTTCGTATAACTAAAACAATTTATATGAAACAGTATGCATATAATGCAAAATGACTTCGCAATACAAAAACGCAAATAAGAAAAACCTAATCCTCACTCGCAAACATCACGAGTAATTTGCGAGAAACTCTCTCCATTTGCTCCTATGAGAAACCCTTGTAAAACTTAAAAGGAAAATTGTTGGTTGATATAGCCTATTTATTACCAATTTTTAGACCATGTCATAGGCTCTATTTAGGTTCTGTTATGTGTGTCTAGGCTATGTTTTGAGGTCTTACAGGTCCAGGTACGTTTTGGAGATATATGGAGATACTTGGGGCTTTTGGAGCATTTGGAGAGGAGTAATCCGTAGTTGATCATTGAAGAGAATTGAAGTACGAGATTACCATCCATCGACGACACAAAATAGGCGTCGACCGATGTTACATGACCAAGATCGATCGATGTTGCACATCTGCCATCGATCGATATCCAGTTTGCAGACAGCCGACTTTCAAGCCCAAGTTAGAGACATGAGACAAGATTAAAAGATTACCCTTGGACGAGTTTTGACTTAGACTTTAGGGTTTTATATTTATACTTTATGTATTGCACCATAAGAAGTATGCTTGTAGGTGTGCTAGAGTTAAGGGGACAAGATTTTGTGTGTGTGATAGCATTTGCTAGTATATTATAAGTGTGCTTTGAAACCCCAATATTCTATCTATGCATTTTATTCAGATTACTATTGTTATTTCAATTATGTCTGAGTAGTCATCAACTAGGTTTAGGGTTTATCAATGGTACTGATGGATTAGCCAAACAATAGAACTGTTAAGGTCATTATTAGATCTATTAATAGAATTGTGTTTATTGCTTGTGTTCTAGAGTAGCTAACTAGAACCCTGATAATAGGATAGTTAGGCGCAAGCGAGAGCATGGTCTACTACCATAATCTATTCTGTTGAGCTAGGTTGCTAGAAACAAACGAGAGTTGATTTAGCCAATCTAGTGAACTTATCGAATTAGGTAATAACGCTTGATTCAAGAAACCATCGATCGACGCAGGATCATTGTCATCGATCGATGGTCATTCCGTGTCAACAAGCGAGAGCTGAGACATTGGACTTGGTCAATAGATTAGGCGCACATGTGAGAGCTGGTGTCTTTTACATTAGATTTTGAATTCCGTGATTAAATACCATTAACTTCTATCTACTATAATCCACTTACATGAAACCCTAGATCTAGCATATTTCCATATTTATATTACTAGCATATTTTCATATTTACATTACTAGCATATTTCCATATGTACATTATTATCGTATTTCCATATTTGCATTATTAACATATTTCCATATTTGCATTATTAGCATATTTCCATATTGCATCTATACCTTCTAATATGAATACTTCCTTGACCTGATTACTTGCTACCAATATATATAGTTACCTAGCTTAGCCTTTGGAAATTAAGAAATATATTATTTGTCATTGTTCTCTGTGGATTTGATCCGTACGTACTACACTCGATCTCTCTTGACAAGAGTATTATTGTATTGTGTGTTAGAAACAAAGGTTAATTTCACTGCTGTTTGTTTAGGATATTATTACCCTATTTAAACATAAAAACACACTCACGTCAAATTTAGCGCCGTTGCCCGGGAACATTGATCACCATTAGATTTATTTTCTAGGACTTAGTCTAGGTTTGTTACTTTAAAGGTTACTGATTTTTTTTTTTTTTTCAGGTGCATGCAAAAGAGTACCAGGAGCAACAAAGGACAAAACTTACTGTTCTCTGACCCACAGCAATTCGAACGCACAATCCGCAAAGAAAGACGACACGCGTCGATTGACGGCATACCTTCAGCATCGACCGATACATCTCTACGGATACCATCAACCGGCATCAGAACTCAACCATCGACCAATACAAGATCTCTAGCATTGACCAATATTGATCAATTAGCATCGATCGACAACATCTCATCCGCATCGATCGACGACAGCAGACGAGTTTAGATGGTTACGCCTATAATTGTGGTTCAGAATGAGAATGGAGACTTGCATAACCTCAACGGTCATCTACGTAATGCAGGAGGTCAAAGGATAGACGATCAAGGGACTATAATCCGTGAAGCAGAGAAGACGCTTGCAATAGCTCAACCTGAAGCTAACGTCCAAGCTGCTCAGAGAACGCTGACTGACTACAACCGCCAACAGATCCTCCATTCATCCTGCAGGCATTTCAGAGAAACGATTTTGAGATCAAGCCCGCTTACTTCGGACTTGTAGCGCAGACACCTTACCATGGGTTGCGCCACGAGCACCCTATAGATCATCTGGAGCGATATGAGGATCTAGTGACTGCTATTAAAGCCAATGGAGTCCTTGAGGACTATCTTTTCAGTAAGCTCTTTAAGTACTCACTTGCTGGAGAAGCTTCATATTTGCTTAAGCAGCTACCACGAGGATCTCTTGACATCCTTGACTGACATTAAGAATGCTTTCTTGCGTAACTTCTTTGATGACGCAAGAGCAGAAGATCTGAGGAGAAAAATTGATACTTTTTCACAAGAGCCTTCAGAGTATTTCAGAAACTCATGGATCAGATTCAAGTCATACCAGAGAGACTGTCCACATCATGGTTCAACAAAGTGCAACTTCTTAGAACTTTCTTCAGAGGTATTGGACTGCAGTATCAGATGGCTTTGGACACAACTAGTGAAGGAAATTTCAGGACTAGGAGCCCTGAAGAAGCTACAAGATTGATCGAGAATCTGGCATCTAGCAGTACACTACAAGAAAACTAACTTTTACTAGGAAAGTTTACTAGGAAAATAGTTCCTCGTAAAATTACTACGAGTTTACTTCGAGTTTACGAGGAAACCATTTTTCCTCGTAAAGTTCTCGTAAACTTACGAGAAAAATGTTTCCTCGTAAACTCGTAGTAAACTTACGTGGCTCTTACGAGGAAAATGTCCTTTTCCTCGTAAACTCATAGTATCTTCTTTCCTCATAAAGTCTTAGTAATAGGTAACTACGAAATTAGGAGGAATGGATTTGTTACTATGAAATTAAGAGGAACTGGATAGAAAATACCGAATTTAAATCAAAAACGTGTTTTGTACCTACTTTTCCTAGCAATTTCCTAGTAAATTCTCAGATTCAAAATTTTCTATAAATACCACCATATGTGATTCATTTGAAACACACCAAAAAAAATCAACTATAAGCTTGATCAAACACAAAAAAAAATGTCCGGTCCGGAAAATATTTTCGAGTTGCGGAAGTGGATGTATTCACACAGAGATAATAACGGGAGGGTGACGAAAGAATTTCTCGAAGGGTTGGAGAAGTTTATGCATCAAGCAGATTCTACACCACTCACGCAGGAAAGTGGTAAGATGTTCTGTCCTTGCCAGAAATGTTGCAATACCAAATTAGGCCCTCGTGAAAATATTTGGAAGCATTTAATAAATAGAGGTTTCATGCCATATTATTATATTTGGTATCAACATGGAGAAGATGCTAGTTGTAGGAATGAAGGTAGCAGTAGTAATAGCAATTTTCAGATTGAACCGGTTGAGCATCTGCGTAATGAAGGTAGCAGTAGTAATAGCTATCATCACCAAGAGGAACAAATGGTAGATTGTGATAGGGTTCATGATATGGTAGGTGATGCCTTTGTAACTCATGATGATGATGAAGTTGAAGAACCTAACTTAGATGCAAAAAAGTTTTATGAAATGTTAGATGCTGCGAATGAGCCAATTTACAGTGGTTGTAGAGAAGGTCTGTCTAAATTATCGTTGGCTGCTAGAATGATGAGTATTAAAACCGATCACAATCTACCTGAAAATTGTATGGATGCATGGGCAGACTTTTTTAAAGAGTATTTGCCAGAAGACAATGTGTCTGTTGAATCTTATTATCAGATTTAGAAATTGGTATATAGTCTTGGGTTGCCCTCGCAGATGATAGACGTTTGCATCGACAACTGCATGATTTACTGGGGAGATGATGAGAAGTTAGAAGAATTTCGATTTTGTAAGAAGCCACGATTCAAACCGCAAGGTCGAGGGCGTAATAGGGTACCGTACCAAAGGATGTGGTACCTACCAATCACAGACAGATTGAAAAGATTGTACCAATCTGAGGAGACTGCTGGAGGGATGAGATGGCACGCCGAGCATACTCAGACGGATGGAGATATGACTCATCCATCAGATGCAAGAGCCTGGAAACATTTTAACAATGAACATCCACATTTCGCTAGCAATAGCCGGAATGTGTATCTTGGATTATGCACTGATGGATTTAGTCCATTTGGAATGTCTGGGAGACAATATTCATTGTGGCCGGTCTTTCTTACACCGTATAACTTGCCACCGGGAGATGTGCATGCGACGAGAGTTTCTATTCATGACCATATTAATACCTGGTCCAAAACATCCAAAAAGATCTCTTGACGTTTTTCTACAACCACTGATAAAAGAGTTGAAAGATTTATGGTCAACAAGGGTGAGGACATATGATTGTTCAACGAAAACAAACTTTACGATGCGAGCGATGCTTTTGTGGACCATAAGTGACTTTCCTGCATATAGTATGTTGTCTGGGTGGACTACACATGGGAGATTAGCTTGTCCATATTGTAATGGAATGACAGATGCGTTTCAGTTGAAGCATGGTAGGAAGACTAGTTTGTTCGATTGTCACCGTCGATTTCTTCCTATTCACCGCCCATACCGAAGAAACAAGAAATAGTTCAGGCACAAAAGGGTTGTCAGAGACACTCCTCCTCCATATTTAACTGGAGAACAAATCGAAGCGCAAATCGATTACTATTGTGCTCTAGAAACAGCTCCTCGTGGTGGAAATTGGCATGTTCCCAGTAATATGCCTGATTCTTATGGTGTTCAGCACAATTGGCACAAAAAAAAGTATATTTTGGGAATTGCCATATTGGAAAGATCTTCTTTTGCGCCACAACCTCGATGTGATGCATATAGAGAAGAACTTTTTTGAGAACATCATGAACACTATATTGAATGTCCCAGGGAAGACGAAAGACAACGTAAAATCAAGGTTGGACTTACCCGATATCTGCTCAAGGAGTGAGCTACATATAAAAAGCAATGGGCAAGTTCCAGTCCAATATTCAGACTGTCATCAGAAAAAAGTCTGCGTTGTTCAACTGGGTGGCTTCAGAAGTGAAGTTCCCTGATGGGTATGTTTCAAATCTCTCAAGATGTGTTGAGAAAGGGCAAAAGTTCTCCGGGATGAAGATCCATGATTGTCATGTCTTTATGCAGCGACTACTTCCCTTTTCGTTTGCGGAGCTACTACCGGCAAAAGTACATAAAGCACTTTCAGGTAATTAATTAATATAATACGATGACATGATTAATTTATTTCTCTCTCTCTCTCTCTCTCTCTCTATATATATATATATATATATAATATATATATATATATATATATATATACTAATGTGGATAATTTTTGTTTTCGTATATATATAAGGAATTAGAGCATTTTTTAGGGATCTGAGCACCCGCACTCTTAAAGTGGAAGTTGTCCAACAACTTCATGAAAACATTCCCGTCTTAATCTGCAACTTGGAGAAAATATTCCCGCCAACTTTTTTCGACGTCATGGAACACCTAGTTGTCCACCTCCCGTATGAGGCATTACTTCGTGGACCCGTGAATTATGGATGGATGTATCAGTATGAAAGGGCCATGAAAACTTTGAAAGGAAAAGCCAAAAACCTAGCAGGAGTTGAAGGTTCTATTGTTGTGGGAAGTTTGACGGAAGAAACATCACATTTCACTTCGTACTACTTTGCACCGAAAGTACGTACAAGGAAACGAGCTCCAAGAAGATATGATGATGGTGGTGTCGTGCCGACATATATGGAGACGATGTTCCAGACATCTTTTGTCAAATTGGGCGATTGAGTGGGAAATTGAAAGAGGTTTGGTGGTTGAGTGATGAAGACGTCCATAGTGCACACCTTTATATTCTTCTTAATTGCGAGCATCCATTGATTGCTTATTTTGAAAGGTAAATATATAAACATACACACTTATATATATATATATATTCAATATTAAATATATAACATAACATATATGATTTTACAGTCAATTTGAGACTCAAGTCGAGGAAGCAATACCTGGTATATCGACAACTGAGTTAGACAAAAGGAAAGATCAACACTTTATCAAGTGGTTGAGGAAACATGTATTTATTTATTACTTAAATTGTATGCATACATTACCACAAAGTAAGTCTAATGTCTAATTATTTTACTTTTTGTTGCAGGTTGATTATGACGATCCTGAGTATCCTGCATGGTTTCGCGAATTACTTCAAGGGTCCAGTTGCAAAGGTCACTACATCGTCGATGTATTTCACCCGAGGCTATACTTTTCATACCTATGACTATGTATGAAAGGCAAAACAAATTTCTACGGGATCTTGCAGGAGATTTATGAAGTTCAATTCCCGGGTATGGGTTTGAAATGCGTTATCTTCAAGTGTGAGTGGTACGGCCCCGTCGTAAACAGAGGTGTTCGGATTAACAAGAACGGTGTAGTTGATTGTCAACGGTGGACGAAGGTACACCAAATCCTTTTTTTTAATATCCAGGTTTCCAGTATTAATTAATTTTACATATTGATCTTTATTTTCGTAGGTACAACAAGTTCGAGCCTTTCATATTAGCTTCCCAAGCAGATCAAGTTTGCTTCATTCCATACCCTCGGATTACTACCTCGGGAATAAACTGGTTAGCTGTTATCAAAGTCACACCTCGAGGACGAATAATCACTGGAGAAGAACCACCATTACAAGAAGAAAACACCAATGAGATCGAGGAAGCTGAAGCAGAAATTGATGAGTTCCTACTCATTGATCCGCATAATCGTGAATACGAAGATGTTCCTGATCACTCAACGGATGAAGGTGTAGACGACGAATTTTTAGAAAATGATGATGTTTCAACAGATTACGACAATGTGTCCGAATGAATTATGTATGTTTATAAGTTTGTTTAATCACAAAAATGAATTTGGATTATATATGTTTTTAAGTTTGTTTAATCACAAAATCAATTTGCATTTGGGGTTTGAGGTTTATGTGTAAAAGAGGTTAGGAGTTTGGTTGTAGAAGAGGTTATAAGTTAAGGAAGTTGTGGTTTGGGGTTTGGGGTTTCGAGTTTAGGGATTTATAAACCCTTTCCTCGTAAAGCCCTAGTAATAGAAAACACGGGCATAGCTGTTTCCTCGTAATGTTCTAGTAAGGTGTTACTAGGGCTTTACGAGGAAAAAAACGCGGGCATAGCTATTTCCTCGTAAAGGGTTTTCCTCGTAAAGCCCTAGTACAACCATTACAAGGACCTTACGAGAAAATAAAAACACGGGCATAGATATTTCCTCGTAAGGTCCTAGTAAAATTACTAGGGCTTTACGAGGAAAAAGAATTCCTTATATATACTCGAGCAATCCGGTTTCTCATTTGCTAGTAACCTTCTCTCTAAATCCTCTAAAGGTTCTCTCTAATTCGTAGTTAGGTGATTAGATTAGGGAATTTAGATTAGGTGTTTAGTTTAGGGAATTTAGATTAGGTGGTTAATTTAGGGAATTTAAATTAGGTTGGTTTACTTTTATTTAGTGTTTTTTAAATTATACGGGGAATTAATGTTTTGATTTTTTTTTTTAAAATATAGATGCCTAGACAGAGCAAGCTTGCTAAGGCTGGTGGTAGGAGGACGTCGTCTCTCGAGGGGAGTCACTACGGAGATATGTTTGGGCGTCAGGATGCTCCGAGTTCATCTTCGTCAGCTCGGGGTTCATCTTCGATTCCCGAGACTCAGGGAGCTTCTACGGCGTCCCGGGAACCACATCCTCCTCCTCATCCTCCTCCACCGGTCGGGGTTCATCCCGATTTGCAGGGTGCCGCCGAACGCACCAGTTGCGGTGTACACGGTGGAGGATATTTTGGCCCTTCCAGGAAGAGAAGGGCTGGCAGAGTTAGATCCTATCCGACGGGACGGCCAAAACGTAGTATGGTATGTTTTAATTTTTAAAAGTTTTTTTAATTTATTTCTTAATTAACAAAATATTTAGAAATTAATCTAATTAATGATTTATTTTGTGTCTTTCCAGGTTTGGTGTTGACAATTATGTCTGATCTAGCGTCACGGACTGTATTAAGGGATACTTTCCCGATCCAGCTCCAAACTGGAAGATGACGGCGAGCCACACAAAAAGACGTGGTTCAAATCGTTCGCTGTAAGTTTAATTCGTTAATTTATTTTTAATTATTTAAAATTATTAATATTATTGAACTAATTCGTCTTTTATTTTTTCTGGTTACAGCAAAAGTATCGTTGGTCTATTGGGATTCACCAGCGGGTAAAGAAGGAGTTTGAGGCCAAGACAAAAGCACGATTGCTCGACATGGTCTACAACTGGAAGGGCGACTATCAGGTATAGATTTATAAATTATAATATATATATATATATATAGTTTTAAAATATTATATATTGACTTTAATTCTATTTTTTTTTAATCAGGTGGATGGTTACGAGGCCGGGAAACCCGATTGCCTCACAACTACGGTGTGGGATGGCCTCATCAGCTATTGGGAGTTGCCGGACTCGGTCAGAACCTCCAACACAAACTCCGGGAACCGCATGACCAGAGACGAGCATGGCAACACGAAGGTGCTTCACACCACGGGTCAAAAACCTCACGCGGGAATTCGTCTAGACATGGTGAGATGATTTTTAATAACTATTTAATTTTTATTTTATTTCAATATTCCAAATTAATATTTAATTTTATAAATTAATTTTAGGCTAAGGAGACAGGAGTTCTTCCATCTCTGAAAGACCTTTACGAGAGGACCCACCAGAACAAGGCTGTGCAGTTTGTAGATCCTGCTTCCGAGAGGATCTACAACGAGGTTGTTGCCCGAGTTGAGGAACGCCAGACCCAGCTGACTCAGCAGACTAGGACTCCAGTCATATTATCCACTGTTGAAGTGGATAAGATTTACGAGGATGTAAATAATTTGTTTTACTATTAATTTTTAATATTTTTTAAATTATTTCTTAATGTTATTAATATTTTTATTTACAGGTCGCCCCTAGGAAAAAGGGGCGTATCATCGGGATTGGCTCGGTTAACGATGTTCCTGCAGCGACATCATCTTATCATCAGGAGCAGCACGATGTCAATGCTCAGCTACGCTCGCAGTTGTCTTCGCTCACCGAGCATGTGACTTCTCTCACCGATGTCCTCGAGATTATGGCGGTTGGAAACCCGCATTTGGAGGAGATGTTGCGTCAGAGACGGGAACGCGGAGGGATTCCAACCCAAAAGCATCCACCATCACAGTCACAACCGGCAACCAACTATGAGAGGATTTCCCGAGCCAGGACGACGAGTTCGTTCAGCAATTTCACGACCAGCATCCGTAGTTTTTTTTATTTTTAATTGTATATTATGAATTTTAAAACTTTTTGTATATTATTTAGTTATTTATAAAATATTTTTTTTATTTATAATTTGATTTTTTTAATTTTTAAAAAATAAAATAATTATATTTATAATTATTTTTTTTAATAGGGAAAAAAACATTTCGAAGCAAAATCCTCGTTAAGTTTCCAAGTAATATCCTCGTAACAGGTTCTAGTAATTTCCTCGTAAATATTTACTACGATCTTACGAGGAAAAGCTTACTACGAGCTTACGAGGAAAGCCTACGAGGATCTTACGATAAAAAGCTTACTACGAGCTTACGAGGAAACCTTTCCTTGTAAATTCGCTAGGACCTTACGAGGAAAAATGCTTTAAGATGAACGTGTTTCGAGGAAACGCGTTTCCTCGTTATTTCCTAGTAAATGGCCATTTACTAGGGAAATAACGAGGAAACCCGTCCTAGTAATGGACGAGTTTTCTTGTAGTGGTAGTACTAAGAACACCGATTTTGAGAGGAAGAAATCAAATCCAACAATAAGCAAGGAGCAGACTGAAGAGGTAAAAGCAAAGCTGGATAATGTCCATAATTTTTTCAGAAAACAGGTTACTTTTGCAGAGGTAGAAGCGATAGACTCTGGAGAAGATGAAGATTGAAGAAGAGGATGTGAACTACATCGATGGGAATGGTTTCTAGAGACAAGGAAATACAGATTCAGCAGGAACTTCTATGGTGCTGGTCCAAGGAGTAACTTTAATCAAAGTTCACAGCAAAATCCTTTCACCAATGACATGACATATGGATCTCCTACTACCCAAAATCCTCCTACAGAAACTCAGGGAAGCAAGATTGAAGCAATGGCTGATAGAGTCTTAGAGGGACAGAAGAAGATGACTGTGGATTTAACGAAAAATTAGATGGTATGTACCTCAACCTCAACACCAAGTTCGAAAACCTCAGCACCCATGTGAAGAAGTTGGAGAACCAAGTGATGCAAACGAGTGAGACCATTCGGAGACATGAGAGCCTGATTAAGGAAAAGATGGAAGACTGGGCAAAGGCACCACGTCAATGCATTAATTGTTGAGGATTCTTGGCAAGAAGTGAAATCCAAAGACATCAACATTCGTGTGGAAAATTCTATATCACTCGACAATTCCCGTCTGCATCGATCGACGCAAGACAACGAGCATCGACCAACGGTGAAACCTACAGAATCAATAGACTCATGCGAATCAACTAACATCGACCGACAACAATGATCGACATATAGATGAAGCAATCGATCGACACTCCATGCATGTCATCGATCGACAGCTTGGAAACCCAGTCCGATTACCCAACCTTAACGCAATTCTAATTGTGCATCCAACAACAACAACTTCAAAACAGTAATACGAACACGTCTGAATCTACAGATCTTAATAGAGAAGATGAGGGACACTCAAGGAGGAGGCAAAAGATCCAAAAACATCTATGCGGAGAAGCCAATGAAAAGGAGATGGATGGCTTTGCTAAAATAGATTTTAAAATTCCTTTAGATATATCTTTTGATGAAGCTTATTATACTCACAGATTGTTGATGGTTTTAAGGGAAACAAAGGAAATAGATGATGACATAAAAACCATGTTCAATCACCTCAGAGAGAAGATGAAACAGAGAACCTGTTTGAAAAAGAAAAGTGATCTTGGGAAGTTTGTGATTTCATGCTTCATCAAAGGAAACAAATACCCTAACGCCCTGTGCGACACTGGATCTTCAGTGAGCATTATGCCAAAGTCTATGGAAGAGGAGTTGCACCTAAGAGTGGAACCCTCCAACAATTCCTTCACGTTTGTGGACTGCTCAAAAGTAAACTCAGGAGGGATGGTAAAAGATGTTCCAGTACAGATCAACAACACCCTAGTCCCAGTAGACTTTCATGTAATGGACATCAGGATAGATTAGAACTCTTTGTTACTACTTGGGAGAGCTTGCATGGCTATTGTGGGAGCCATATGCGACATGCATTTAAACATGGTTGTATCTATCTCTAATTGATAAAAATATCTTTTATGAACTTGTTAAAAACGAGAACAAGGCAACCCTGATCAAATTATGTAATGATGCAGAGCTTGTGGCCACATATTTATGCAATTACGAGTGTAATGCGGAATCGGTAGATGGAGCATCGATCGACACCCAACCCTTAGCATCGATCGACAGTCCTGCTGATCAACAATCGATCGACACCCACCCTTCAGCATCGATCGACACCAATACCCCAGAAACTATCCACACCAACCATGCTGATTACGATTACAACATATCCCACCTCAAATACGATGAACATTACAGAGAAGAAGAGCTGATAGAGTACCGATGGCTTACTATGGAAGAGGCTGGAGTTTTTCATGTTTCCCATGAACCGGGGAAATCGACATCGATCGACAGCAACAATACGCCATCGATCAATACTGAGCACGAAGCAGAATCCCGAACATGATTCAACAGAAGAACACGACAGAGAGGGTGGTTATCTACAACCAGATGAGTTCGGTGTTGTGAGAGATCCAGATGGTCACACAAGAGCTATGAGTGGCAGATTTCTAAACGTCACGAAGAAGGATGTAGCAGATATACTTGCAAATGGCCAATGGAGCTGGAAACCTTTTTGGGCACCGGTCTGATTATCGAGCATCGATCGGTGGTAACCATAGACCATCGATCGACACCAATTGGTCATGCCAAGGATATGGTGAAGCCTATGAAGAGTATGACTCAGATTATGATGAGGATGAACCTGGCTGGGTAATGAACGCGAGAGTAGGCAATCCAGCATCAATAATCGGCCTATCTTGGCCATCAAACGTAAACGAGACCCTTCACTTGGACCAGAAGAAACACAAGCTGGTTGCCTTAGAACAGATGATTTTGGAATTTTCAGAGATGTGGAAGGACGTGCACAAGGTATTTATGGGAGAATTCTAACTTTACCTAAGAAAGATGTAGCAGACGCCCTTCTAATGGCTGAACGATCAGGAATTTCTTTGGACAACAGCAACAGCCATCGATCGACGCACATATACCAGCATCGATCGGCAACACAGAGCAGAAGCACGAAAGATACAGCAGAGCAGAGATTGATGATATGGTGCATGAGATCTACAAAGCTCAAGAGATGTCACTGGATGATTTTTTATGAGGTGTGATGATGTCTATTTCCTATTGATAAATTCCTCACGAATTTGACTACACACATGAATGATATGAAGCAAGACATGAATACTTTTCAGAGACAGCATGCGAGTAGACCAGATGGAGTGACATCGATCGACGGCAACCTTACGCTGTCGATCGATACTGATTTCGGAAGAGAGAAGTTCGCAGCAGAACGCTACTTAGAAGAAAGGTTTCACATTGCTTTTTCTCTGTGCCGATGAAGGAAGATGTTTCTCAGCAACTAGAGGAAAGTCAGACACTACAACTGCCAGACTTCGATTTCTCCAGCGCAGTATTGAAAATCTACAAAGAAGAATGCATTCACTATAAGTTACTATGGAGATCATAAAGAATGAGAAAATCAGAGGAGATGAGGCAATCAAAAACTTCATTGGTAGATGGTTTCAGAAGAGCAACGAAGACGTAGCCACTTGTTTTCCAAGTGTTGATGAACCTCCTTTCTAGTCAGAGCATTCACAATGTCGAGCTTAAGACTCTAACCAAGCGCTGAGTGGGAGGAAATCCACTTTTTAGAAAGTTTTAATTATTTTTATTCTTCATTTATTACTAATTTTTGTATTTATTTATTTCAGATTTCAAAAAAAAAGAAAATCAAGGAAGACAATCTGCATAGACCATCGACCGACACTTGATCACTGTCGATCGACAGAGTAAACATCGCATCGATCGATAGGCACTTAACTGTGCCGATCGACAGTCACCATCATCGACCAGTTGTATTAGTTTTCCTTGTTAAATTGGTCCTTATAATTATTTCTTCCCATTCTCAGACTGTATAACACTGACGATAGTGTTGTTTAAGTCTGGGGAGGTATTACCGATATTGTATTTTATTTGAGTTTTATAAGAAATAGGAACTTACAGGTCTAGCGTCGATCGACACTCATATCCGACCATCGATCGACGCTGTAATAACCCTCATGAGCGAATGAATTTTTGGTCGAGAGAAATTCCGCTCGACGAGTTCGGAGTTGGTCGATCAGATTTAAAAATAAATCGACCCGATGAATTAATGTTACGACGAGACTGTCATGTGGTTGAAAGGCCTTCTCTTCATAGTTCTGGTCGAATATTAATTATGTTGGTCAAATTTCATTCAATTTGGACGACTATAGCCGAAGCAGGATGAGATTCAAAGGTCGAGAAAATTTTTAGTCAAAACCTGTCTAAAGATTATCGACGAGCATCATGAATGGTTTTTGACCCGTCTTGTGCCTTTCACCAACCTGCCTGTTTGCTTCATTTAAATGATCAGGTGATTGTCACAAGCTGTCTGTCTGCTTGCTTGTTTCTTGTTTCCTTGCTGGAACATGTGAGACGCACATGACTGAGTTAAGCATTCTTCATGTGAAGGAAAGGAAAGCAGCTTGGCTGTTGGGAGTGATGAAGCAGCTCTCCACCTGTCCACTCCCAGCCCTTCTTTGTGTTAAGTAAACCCCCACCTGAAGAAACTTCTTATTCTATAAAGCATCTTCTTCTCTCCTCTGGACGTTCTGAAACAGAGAGCATAAACCAGACATAAAAGTTTAGAGAGAAAGAGAGAAAGAAGACAGAAAAATCTATAACAAAAATTAAGAGAAAATTTTAGAGAAAAATCAGAAGAGAGATCTGAGCATGGACGACCCTTTCCAACCTTCTTGTGCTTTGAATCAGTGACTCTGGTGTTTGGAAAAATTGTATATCTGGTCTGGGAGATCCGTGAGATCAGTCCACAACTTATCAGTCTTGATTATTGAACCGGCAAGACCTTAAATCAGTTTGTTCGGATCTGTTTAATCAGATCAGTTTTATGGAAGCTTCATGTCTGATGTAAACCCTAAGTTATGCTCTGTTCTGTCCTGAGTTGAACGAATCTTGATATCTTTGTTTGAAGGTCAGGACGTGATCTTAGCATGAAGAGAGTGAGCTACCAAGTTCATCCATCACTGAAGGAAAACCGGTAAGGCCTTCACCCTTGTTGTCTGATCCGTCTGAATAGAACCGGATGGTGATCGGTTAAGATACTGCACAGATCATTTGTCAAAGGATTTGTAAGGTTCATACTTGTTTAGTTTCAGTTTGAATCAACCTCATGGAACCACTAGCTAAGTATTTATGAATTGACTGGAATTAAACCGAACTGAACTCAATTTGATCTTTTCTAGTACTGATCTGAGCCGAGCTGTCTATGGTCTGAAATTGTCATATCCTGATCTAGTATGATTTGATCTGAACTGCTAAGCTTTGTCCTGAACCGATCTGATAAGATTTGATTTACGTTCTTCTTCGAAACCGAACTGCTGGATTAATGATCTTATGTATTGAACTGCTTTGTTTTAGGTCAGTGGTGGGATCAACAGGATCCTTCCTTTTGGACGTTCTGAATCAGAACTGAAGTGGAGTGTGATTAGCTTGAGCTCGAGTCTAGTCTTCGTTAGCCAATCTCATATAATCAAAGGTGAGTCTCGATAAATGACTTATGAGTTATGAATGAGGGTTACTTGAGTAAAATAAATGATTATGTGTGATACATAAGTAAGTCTCTTGAACTATATTAAACTGCGAAGTGTTTACATATTATAGACACTTAAGAAATATTATGAATTATTATTTGAGGTTTATCCCGAGCCTTAGTATTTGTTCTCAAGTACTAATATATAAGTATATTATTAAGTATATGAGTATGAATCATGTGAAGTCTTATCGTATTCACTCTCCCAAAAGTTCCCGCATTACTGTGACTTGGTCCTGCGAATGGAACAAGTTCATGAAGACACGATGATGGGGTAGCACCCTGGAGGCCGTGTACTGCAGGACGATGCAGTCTCGAATGTTCATAAGGGCGTTCGAGGATGATGGTAACGCTAACTCACTAGGCTCGGTTAGCCTTTGTGGTTTATCGGGTCTAGTATATATATATTTTATTGAAATATGAGTGAATGGCGGGTGACATGGAGGTGATGTTTAAGATATGATTCACATCGATGGAATGATAGGGCTTATATAATATACAATAATTAAGGAATATATTTTCTCTGCGTTCAAATGGTGTCGATTGCTCGGGATACTATTAATATGTGTTGGGGGTGGGGATTAGACTCACTGAGTAAACTAGTTACTCATGACTCATTTTTGATGCAGGTAACCAGTGGGCGGGAGACCTTTACTCTAGGACGGGAAGGAACAACATTAGCCAGCAGTAGTTTTATTATCCTCGCAAAAATAGTTTTGATATTCTTAAATGTAGTTTGTTTATCGAAAACCTCGAGGTTAATCTATAACATTTTGTAAGATGATTTTGAAAGAATATTATATGATGTATTAAAGAATGTTTCTTTAAGTACGAGTTCCATATGATATTAGTACTTGTCTAGAAGAACTAACTATTGGGTATAACTTAGTCGGGTTGAAAAGCCTCGGGTTGTACCTAATAGGATATGTGTACTTAGGCGATTGGCCTAAAGTGTAGAAACCGAAATTCGTACTGTCAATTTCTGTTGAATTAGGAACGTAGGGTAAACACTAGTTTCCTAGAGGTCCCGGATATCTGCTAAACCACACGCCAATCAATCAAAATACGAAGTAAATACGGAAAATAAAGTAAGAATCGAAAATAGAGCAAATAGATGTCTTATTCCGAATTTGCGTATGAGTGTTTACAACAGGATAGGAGCCTTGGATATGAGAGCTGTCGGCGAGATCCCTAGTTCTAATAACCTAAGACTGCAAAACCCTAGTTGAGTCGCAGCTCGAATAACAAAAACGGAAAGTTGCCTAAATGCTCTAAGTGCTAAGCTGTGTTTGCTCTGAGTGGAGATTTTCGTGTGTCCTTGCATCATTACCCTCGAAGTCCTTATATACTCCTCTAGAGGTGGTTTGCTCTTTCCCCTTCTACTCTTGGTCAAATTTATCGCTTCGCAGAAATATTCCTTTTTTCCTCAATCTTCCTAATTATCTTCGGAAACTTATCATTTATCCTTCGATCTTGACATTTATCCCTTTGAACTTAACATTTATACTTTACTGCAAAATAAAAGATAAGCCGTCACAAAGTTTGGGCTTGATTTCGGATAAAATCGCGAGTGGGCCTTTAAATGAGCTTTAGACCTCGTCGGGCCATTTTCCAACTTAGGCGTTTTTACAATTTCATCAAAATATCATTGCTAAAATGACGTCTTCCGAGAGTTAGGATCTTTCGTATGAAGCGTGTGACTCTAGGTGTTTAGTTAACCGTTATCGTCTCATACGATCGATCCAATCCTTTCTTGAGAAAATGAGTTCTTTCGTTAAGGTTCTAATGTCAATCGCGATTGAGATGGAACAAAAATAAGTTCGATCAAGTATCGAAAGAAGGAGTTTAACGAGGACGATGTGAAACTGGATTGATTTGATCCGACTTGCCGAACGAATGGGTCAGATTGCTCGTGTCGTCTAACTTAGTTGTTTGACGAGTTGGCCTTGTCTGGCTCGCCATACGGGGGACTTGGCCGTGTCGTGCCATCCAACTCGCCCGTATGGCGAGTCCATTCCGTCCAACTCGCCATACGGGCGAGTTGATTGGTCCAGGCTAACCAACTCGCCATTACGGGCGAGTTGGTCGGTCTGTGCTGACCAACTCGCTCATATTGCGAGTTGGCCTTGTCCAACTTGCCATTTGGGCGAGTTGGTCGGTCCAGGTGACCAACTCGCCCGTGATGGCGAGTTGGTCGGTTCGGGTTTCTTTCTTTCGAGTTTTAGCCCAAAGACTTGCGCTATGTCGCTTTCGAGAATGTATTCGTATAGAAACACGATTTTTAGATGTTGATTCTGAGAATACCGTTTTTGACCCCAACAGTTAGTACCTGGATCTGTTCCTAGAACTTCGGGTTAACCATTTATTTACACATTTTGGCTTCTCGTTTTGGTTTAAGTTACTAGTGATTGGTTTTGCATGTTCTTGTTTGATTGTTGCACGACCGGTCGAGTCAACTTGTACTTAGACCAGATCGGGGGTGTCCACAAAGTTGGTATCATAGCATGGTTATACGATGCTAGAGTGGGACTTGTTTCAAATGTTTTTCAAGTCAAAATGAGTCGCAAGGATAACTAGGATATGCTGCCTGGTTCCTCCATCTTAGGATAGATAGTCATGGGTAGTTACCTTACAGTTATATTTCATAGCAGATTTACCATGACAAGCTCGTCGGGCTGGAGCGTACTTACCGATTTTGTTATCGTTATGCTCAAGTTTCCTACCGTTCTACTCGGAATTATTATTTTAATGCTCGGAATTGTTACTGTGATGCTTCAGTTCATTTCCATCATGCTCGGACTCATTATCTTCATCCTTTCCTACCTTGCTTTCGAGTTCTAGTGTGGATACCGATTCTTTGGAGAGATATACGGGACAGATTCGACACATCGAAACACATATATGGACTTATGTGTTATCGATGACAAAGTGGATGTTGTTTGTGATGATCAGTTTTTGGAGATTTCACTGCACATGATCACCCAGATTCATATGTTTTTCCCGTTTGCTCAAGTTTTTCCATCTTATGCTGAGAAGTACCAGAACCAGAGCCATACAAGCATGATTGATTCAGCATTTGTTTCTAGCTTAGCATTGGTGGAGGAGATAGTTTGAGTATAGTACATGACGATGGACGCACCAGCACCATTCCACTACAACAAGAAATCTTCAAGTTCGTAAAGAGGATAAAGAAGTTGGGACCACAAGATACTCAGGAAGGACTAAACCATTTGATGGAGACTTTGGATTGAGGAAGATTTCAAATGCAACACTGGGAGCAGATGACTGACATGGCCCATTGTTTTGAGGATTTCAAGAAGAATATGGAAGGATAAAGAAGGATGCAGTGAGTTAGTTGTTAAGCGTCAAGCATTATTTTGGGAATGTTAGTCCAAGTTAGACAGATTTATCTTAAGATTTCAAGATGGAGTGTTTCTACCCAAAGCATGGGACTGGTTGGAGATTCCACTTATGGAGTTAGCACAGTGAGATGTTTCCGCTAGAAGGTTGTGGTCGAGTTAATCTGATTCATCCATTATGGATTGGAGGAGGAGCCAAGGATCATAAGGACGTTCTTGGGGACTTATCCCAAACCATTGGAGTAACTAAAGATTGTAGTTCTTAAGTTCTTTGAGGAGAAAATACAGTATGATGTGTTTGTTAAGAGAGATGTACTGCCAAGGAAGATTCTTCGTGCCATTTAAACAATCAATTTCAGCCAGGACATAGGGCCGTGATTCTTAAAGTGTAAGGAGTCCTAGATAGATTACGTCATCCCCACTTTGGTCGTTCCTCTGAAGAGTAAGGATGTTATTCAACTCTTTCCTATGAAGTTACCTTATGCCTTTTACATATACCAAGGGTACCAGTTGTTGAACTTGTTCGCGTTTCCCTACCATTAGTCCCGACCCAAGTGTTAGGCTATTTGGGTTGAGCCTACACTTTAGAACTTCTTGGACCGTCAAAACTCCTGAAAGGTCCAATCACAGGTTTGCTTCTTATTTGAGTTTTTGTTGTGTTAATTTAAAAAAATATGAATAATTGAATAAATAAATGGAAGTTTGATCAAGGTGTCGTAAGAGACCTTTTCTATGGACAGAATTTTCCGTCCATATTGTGTTTGATTCGGGAACAACCCATAGATGTAGTTCCCATGTAGTGTCATTGTTTTAGGGAGGATTCACTTTAGTGAATTCAAGTATATTGTGTTTGCCTTCGTATGCCATCTCCATTCCTTAGTACTTCCATTAAAGTGATTTGTTTCTATCTAGAGTGAGATTGGCTATCTAGTTATCGAGCTCAATTAGGAAGTTGTTAAGGAAAGAAGTCTTTGGGAGAAGATCAGTCACTGTTGGCTTACAGTGGTATTCTACTAAGTGTTGGAGCATCAATCGTATCAGTATGGAGAGTTCAATTCTTTCTGGGAAAAGGTGAAGTAGTGTATTCCATTATTCTGATAATTGGGAAAGTATAAGATCAAAAGGAGCAGAGTATAGAGAACAGTGCGATAATTAGAGAATTTAAAGATCTGTTTAAGGCGCTGGAAGGATTGTAAACATCTAGAACTAACCTATTTAGTAGTCATCCTGAACTTGAATCCTTGCAATATCCTAGACATCTGCGCAAGTAGTTCTAATCGAGCAAAGTAGCAGATAGAAGATTTGTTTGGAGAAATGTTACTTTCGATTTAGTTCTTTGCCATGGAGTGTTCCCATGTCAGTGGTAAAGAAGAAGAACTAGAGTTTTCGGTTATGTTTGACTATAGTTAATTCAAGGACGTGACCATTACAGTCGAGTATCAAGTTCTAGAATTGAAGAGTGGTTAAGATCGGTCGCAAGGTGCAGTTTTATTTCAAGGACGTTCGATGGACGCTTCAAAATTTAGTAAATGTTTCTGCTGGTAATTGGAAGTTAGATTCTTAAGACAGTGATTGTTAGAAAAAGAGTTTATGCAGATTTAGAAAAGAACGATACTATTACAGAATGGTCGTGTCCAGTCTCTGTTATTGAGATTCAAAGTTCTTTGGATTGGCCAGTTACCATTAGAATTTTGTTCAAGAGTTAGAAATCATAAAACCGCTGAGCTGATCGATTGAGAAAGGCGTGACCCTGTAATAGAATTAATAGGATTGGATAAGCACGCAATCAGTAACCGACAGGCTTGATGTCTACGTATATCTAAGATTTCATGAGCCTAACCAGTTATATATTACTGCATGGAGACATCTTGTGTGGGTTTTGGTGAATGCTGATGCAAGACGAGATGGTAATTGTTTATGCATTCAGGGAGCTAAAGAAACATAAGGTGAATGATTTGATGCACGAGTTGGAGTTAGTTGAAGTTTGTTAACAATCAAAATTGGAGGTCATTTCAGTATGAAGAGAGAATGCAAGTTTCACTAATAAAAGAAGCCTTATGAAAAGCAAATGTGGTTGCTTATGCTTTAAGGAGGAAAACTAGTGTAGATATTAAGAAGGAACTCAAGAATCATGAGGTTGAATTTGGAGTGATTGGTTTGGCTGCCCTTATAAGGAGAGTGTGAAGAGTCTTTAAGATTGGAAGTAGTACTCAAGATGGCTTACTTGTTTCTATCTGAGGAACTCAGTTAAGGAATGAGAACTTGAGGAGAACTTAGGAGGAACAGAATGAAGATAATTTCAGTGGATGATATGATGAAAGTTATGTACACAAGGTTAGTTACAAAGGACGTGGGAGAAGGAACTAAAGTTCTACCAAAAGAATAAACTGGATTAAAAAAAAGATGTCAGAGGATGTATCAATACAGAAAGTATGGATTCGTTGTACAAAACTACTCAATCGGTGAATCAAGCTTGGTTTAAACAAACCTTTTGGATCCTCAGTTGTTCGTTATAAGAAGGAAATCAGAAAGCCATAGGAACAGACGTGATTATGGGGAACATTAGACAGATTGGAGTTGTTCAGAAGTTTATGAAGAGGGCCTCAGATAGATCATAAATTTACTGAAGATTGTAAGGAAGATAATTCTTGGAATGGGTGAGTGTGTGTATTTGAGAGTAGCACCCTTGTCTAAATCATGTTAGCGTGATTGATCGTGCATGTTCTTGTTTGATTGTTGCGCGGTAAATCAAGTTAACATTGACCACACACAAGATGTTACTTTCACGTATTGCACATCACCTAATATGCCACATTTCCATGTCGTTCATATGAGAGAAAGGCAGATAGAAAAGTTTCAGAAGTGATGATATTCAGAGACTCAAGGCTGTCAAAAGAAGTATGTAAATTGCAGTTGACGAGAGTTGTGTTGCAGTAATGAATTTGATTCTTCTTGAAAGTGGCTACACAGAAAAGAAATGATCGGTTTTGAAAAATCGGAAAATCATCAATCTGTTATTTGGTCAGTACTGAGTTTTATCAGAGTTAGAAAGGTTATCTGTTAACTAGATCATTTTTCAATTATGCATTTTAAAATATATGAGTCGATATTGCATAAGCTTATATCAGACCAAGTACGAAGGAATTGCAGACAATAGAAAACTTGCAAGCCATTCTCGCCTATCCTAAAGGTTCTTTGTGGATAGGTGAGCACTATATCAGAAGATTGGAGGATCAGAAAATTTTGTAAGTTCAAGTATTTGGGGGAACCAACCATTAGTTATTTTGACATAAGAAGATGAGGTTAAGTCCAGAGCTGATTATCTTAAACTCGTTGCAATGACTCCAATGTTCAGCAAAGTGCGTATCTCTGTATTGAGAATTCGGGGACCAATTCTTTTTAGGGGGGAAGAATGTAATAACCCTCATGAGCCAATGAATGTTTGAAGGATAATTGCAGAGATCACCAGAGATACCAAAGTGGATCATTCTGCCACTATATCAGACTTGCTTAGAAAGTTTGAAGGAACCGAAGCTGATTTCCAACACTAATCCTGACATTATTTGCTTGCTTTGGGATCTGGTATACATTGGATTGAATTCATTCTGCAAGTCCAGAAGGTAAAAGTCAGTGTGCTTCTGATTCCCCTCTCTCTCCCCTTCAGATTAAAAAGGAGTCGAACATGATTTGGTGGCTACAACCATTAAAGCTTGATTAATATGTTCCTAGAAAGAGATAAAGGTCAAAAAGAAGTGAACAAGATTTGGTGGCAAAACCAATTAGGTCTTGATTCATTGAAGCCTATCCAAATATCTCAGTCAATTGAAAAAAAATGATACCCTCAAAAAGAAGGGAGACATTGACTGAGAAGAAGTGAGAAGAGAGAGAGAGGAAAGGAATCAGAGAAGGCTACCTGTGTGTTCAGATACTTGCAGAGGTAAGAGTCCATGTGTCCCTTGATCGATGCTCCCAAGGTAAAGCCTGCACTTCATTTTATGCAAAGAAATGAAATCAGTAGAGGGGCGAGTCAAACTAGTATTCGCTAAGTTGCTGGTAGAATGGATTTGTTTGCTATACTAGGATAGGGTATATAAAATGTCTCTGTGATTGGCTTGATAGGATGTGGTTGCAATAAATCAAGGTGACAATTATACTTAGACAATATGTGAGTCTTCGCTTTTCAAAACATCTTTCACAGGCTTGTTTGCTTGAGGACAAGCAAAAGGTTAAGTCTGGAGGAGTTGATATAGCCTATTTATTATCAGTTTTAGACCATGTTATCGTCTATATTTAGGGTCTGTTATGTGTGTTTAGGCTATGTTTTGAGGTCTTTACAGGCCAGCTACGTTTTGGAGATATACGGATATAGTTGGAGCTTTGAAGCATTTGGAGCATTTGGAGGAGAATAATCTGTAGCTGATCACTGAAGAGAATTGAAGTATGACATTACCATCGATCGACGACACAACATAGGTGTCGACCGATGTTACATGACCAAGATCGATCGATGTCCAGTTCGTAGACAACTGACTTTCATACCCAAGTTAGAGACATGACACAAGATTACAAGATTACCCTTGGACGAGTTTTTGACCTAGAATTTAGGGTTTTATATTTATACTTTATGTATTGCACCATAACAAGTTTCCTTGTAGGTGTGCTAGAGTTAAGGGGGCAAGAGTTTGTGTGTGTGCTAGCATTTTCTAGTATATTCTAAGTGTGTTTGGAAACCTCAATATTCTATCTATGCATTTTATTCAGATTACTATTCCTACTTTAAATATGTCTGATTAGTCATCAAATAGATTTAGGGTTTATCAATAGTACTGATGGATTGGCCAAACAATAGATTTGTTAAGGTCATTATTAGATCTATTAATAGAAATTTGTTTATTGCTAGTGTTCTAGAGTAGCTAACTAGAACCCTGATAATAAGATAGTTAGGCGCAAGCAAGAGCATGGTCTACTACCGAAATATATTATGTTGAGTTAGGTTGCTAGAAACAAACGAGAGTTTATTTAGCCAATCTAGTGAACTCATCGAATTACGTCATAACGCTTGATTCAAGAAACCATCGATCGACGCAGGATCATTGCCATCGATCGACGCAGGATCATTGCCATTGATTGATGGTCATTCCGTGTCAACAAGCGAGAGCTGAGACATTGGACATGATCAATAGATTAGGCGCGCATGCGAGAGCTGATGTCTTTTACATTAGATTTCGAGTTCCATGATTAAATACCTTTAACTTCTATCTACTATAATCTACTTGCATGAAACCCTAGATCAAGCATATTTCCAATTTACATAACTAGCATATTTCCATATTTACATTATTAGCATATTTCCATATTTGCATTATTAGCATATTTCCATATTGCATGTATACCTTCTAATAAGGAATATTTCTTTGACCTGATTACCTGTTACCAATATATATAGTTACCTAGCTTAGACTTTAGAAATAAGAAATCTATTTTTTGCCATTGTTCTCTATGGATTTGATCCCTAAGTATTACACTCGATCTCTCTTGACAAGAGTATTATTGTATTGTGTGTTAGAAACAAGGGTTAATTTGACTTCTGTTTGTTTAAGATATTATTACCCTATTTAAACATAAAAATACACTCACATCATTGGTACAATCAGATCAAGTCATACGGAGCAACTTTCGAAATTAAACATAACAAGTTTTACGAAGAAGTGTTTTTCGTATAACCAAAAAATGAAGAAGTATGGTCCGACTTTGGACGACCAATCTAAACTTTATCTCTTCACATTACGCTCTAACAGATCTAATTCTCTAGCCCTGCTGCTCGCTGGCTTCTGCCTTTCACTTCCCTCGGTTACATCCGAGCATACAATCATCCCGCAACTTACTCCACACGGATTCAATATCAAGCCTCTTCGGCTTCATCTTCCTCGGACAAACACAAAACAATTTTCATACAACTAAAGGAAACGTTGTACGGAATATTCATCGTATTGGAAACCTAAAACCGGAAAAAATCGTTTTCTACAACCATCGGCCATCTTAACATGGAACAGTCCGGCATACTTTTCCTATCAATCCTTACAAACGTTCTTTGGTCCTCGTCCAATTATGCCTTCCAGCACAAGTCCGAACCAGAATTCGGCATCCCCATTCGGACAATTCTAAACTAACATGACCTTAATGTTAAAATGAAAGTGCCATATCCTATTCCTTGACTAGGAATGTCCTCAGCTATGTGGCTGAACACATCCTTCATGCTAAGCCAAAATATTTGAGCAACAATGCTCGATCCGATCACTTACATGGGCTAAATGACAATCCGCGATTTGTATAAGAATGTGTTGGGGTCAAAATAGGTTACGAAGGAATCAACGTCAAAAATCTACTTGGAAAATGCGTTCTTAGTGAAAGAAAGAGATAATCACTCAGAAAAATGGGAACGGGAAAAATTGAGGTCAAATCTCGACTGACCACAAAGGAGCGGTCTGTGCAAATGAGCCATCATGAAGAGATTGTCCAAACACCTCGGGTAAACGTATCCCCAAACGGCAATAAGCTGAAACGACTAGAAGACTCGATCATCCAACTCCCCGAACGGAGATGGCCGAGCAAGACGTCCAGCTTGTCAAATGGGCAAATCAAGCCACATGGGTCGACCAACTCGCCGTACGGGCGAGTTGGATGGCACGGACTAACCAACTCGCCTGTACGGACGATTTTGCCGTACTTTTCCAACTCGTTGTACGGGCGATTTAGTTGGTTCGTTCCGTCCAACTTGCCCGAATGCGAGTTGGACAAGGCCAACTTGCCGTACGGGCGAGTTTGTAGACACGACACGACTAACCCACCCGTACGGTGAGTTGGACGGCATGAACCAACCAAATCGTCCGTGCGACAAAATGGAAAATGCAAACTCGCCGTACGGGTGATTTGGTAAACACGACCCGATCAACTCGCACATACGGCGAGTTGGACAAGGACAACTCGCCGAACGGGCGAGTTAGATGGCACGAGAAATCCAACCCACTCGTTCGGCAAGTCTGATAAAATCAATCCATTTTACCTTGTCCTCGTTAAACTCCCTTTTTCGATACTTGATCGAACTTATCTTTATCCCGTCTCGATCGGGATTGACATTGGAACTTTACCGAAAGAACTTGTTTTCTCGAGAAAGGATCAGGTCGATCGTATAAGACGGTAACGGTTAACTAAACACCTAGAGTTATACACCACATACGAAAGATCCTAACTCTCGGACGACTTCGTTTTAGCAATGCTCTTTCGATAAAGTCGTAGAAATGCCTAAGTCCGAAAACGGCCCGACGAGGTCTAAAACTCGGCTAAAGGCCCACTCACAATTTTATCCGAAATCAAGCCCAAAATTTGTGACGGTTTATCTTTTATTTTGCAGGTAGGGTTAAATGTTAAGTTCGAAAGATAAATCTGAAGATTGAAGGATAATTGTTAACTTTCCGAAGATAATCATGAAGATCAAGGAAAAAAGGAATATTTCTGTCAAATGATAAATTCGACCAAGGGCAGAAGGGGAAATAGAAAACTGCATCTAGAGGAGTATATAAGGACTTCAAGGGTGATGATGCATAGGACACACGAAAAATCTCCACTCAGAGCAAAAAATAGCTTAACACTTAGTGCTAAGACCCTATCTTAGAGTAGATATGGTCGAAAAGATCAAATTGCTCAGATGGATAAAACATGAGTTGAATTAGCTTCCGAGGATCAAAACTAGAGGTTTGGTCGAAGTAGTTTTTGTCTGGATCGGACAGATTGTGTAGTTGGCCGATACATCTAAACTGAAGGTCGACAAGGACAAAGGCGATGTTTTGAAAATGTGTGAGGTAGGAGTATCTTTGTCTACATAACTCAAGGGAGTAATAATAGGTCATATGGTCGTGATAAAACCAAGTTGGTCCAGGAGAAATCATAAGATGGACGATGATCTAGTCTTTTTCGGTCGAATCAAGAACGGACGAGCCGATTAACGATTTTCAAGCAATGAAGTGGAATGGGAGCTTCTTGGAATGGTTTTTTCTACTCAAATACATTCAAATTAAGATCTTTAAGAGTTGATGACGTGGCAAGAAAGTGGTGACCAGATATGATATGGCGTTGACATGACACACATCCATTGGTTGCAATTGTTGATGTGGCGAGTACACATGGTGTTTTTCTCATTGGTCGGGAAGAATACTTGGCGCCCAAGTTACAAGGATTCTAAAAGCTGAGACTTGCCTTCAAGGGAATGTAAACTTGGTGGAGTTACGTACTCTACACGGCTCATCACGCGAAAGTGAGTTCAATAATAGTAACTTCAGGTTAAAGTTAAAATCTTACAGAATGACAATATATATATATTTTGAGGCGGTGACGGTCCTCTTTATTGGTTCTCGTCGACCACTTGCATTGTGAAAGGTTTCTCTGCTTCGTATAGTATCGCCCCCAGCTTCATCTACAAGCATCTTGTTTCGTACTTCCTTGGTCATTGTTTGGTTTGGGGCATCTTGTTTTCGTATAACTTTGTTGGCTTCTCGAGATGAGATTATACATACGTATTTGGATATAATTTAATGATCACATTGAAAAACATCCATTCTTGCTGGGTTTTTTGTTTATAGTAACTATTTATAATTGAAATCATAATAATTATTGACATCAGTATATATTTTTTTCTCTAACTTAAACATCCATTTATCATTACCACAAGGTATTACATAATTTTTAATCACAAGTTATTCAACCACACTTACAAACAAAGTGATTTAGTACCACCTAAAAATAGATAGATGGCCTTTACGCTACAAAATTTTGTATAA